>APFE030867561.1:0-86255 GCA_000404065.3 Pinus taeda
CCAAATACCACATAAATGTCTTTGAATTCCCGCCTAGAGGGAGGTAACATAATGTGCTTGATTTAGACAATATCAGGATGCCGCAGCAGCCTCAGAAGCTTAATTTCACGTAAAATCCGGGTTGCATCAGAAATATGTTCAAAGATATCATTTATTTTTTTTATTGCAACTTTCTCCCCAATGTGAGTATCAATTGCAGAGCATACAACACCGTAGCTCCCTTTTCCTATAACCTCCTGAATCTTGTAGCGACTTGCTTCACCATATTCAGTGAAAAACTCAACCTCTGTAGGGGTCTGCATCAGGTGAATTGCATCACAATCAGATTTTAAACCTTACATCATCTTCATAAAATGTGATCTGTGATAGAAACCTGAATATTTGAGTAAAAAGCGAATAATAAGATCTAACAGCAAGAAAAATATTAAGCAGAGCAAAATTACAGGTATGATCTAGGCTTGAAATTTCCATGGCCAGATTTTCTCCCAGATGAAAGAAAGCTAACAGCATTCCCTCAAAAGCATGAAAACGGTATCGAAATTGAACCACTGTGAGTAGTGACAATGCCAAAGGTTGCTTCATTGAACACTAGCAGCTAAAACATATACAAGAGTAGGAACATTGGGTTTGAACAAGCCTATGTAATTCACAATTATGAGCTATTTCATTATCGGGACACCGGAAAATAAATTATTTTCCAGCTAAACATCAAGGAAAGCATTATCAGTACCACACTTGACTTAATGCCTATGACCTCATTTTAAAAAGGTACAGCTATAACTAAAAATTTGAACGGAGGCTTGAACCAAACTTCAAAGTATTACCCAAACTGATTTATCTTCATGGCAAAGTAGGATGTTCAGTTAAAATTTTAAACAGAGACCTGAACCAAACTTCAAAGTATTGCCCGAACTGATTTATCTTCATGGCAAAGTAGGATGTTTAGTTAAAATTTTAAAAACAAACTGAATGAGAAAGATTTGCCATCCTTTGTTCGAATACAATATCAAACCAAAAAATGTTGTAAATTAATATAATGGAATAAACATTGGCTGCTTTAAAAATACACAGATATACAATGCAATGCCTGGGCTGGTTAAAATGTTGTAAATTAATATAATGGAATAAACATTGGCTGCTTTAAAAATGTAAATTAACAAAGAAGACATAACTATAGTTAATATAGAAGGAATGAACATTGGCTACTTCAGACTAGAAAGAGACAAACATGGTTCCATTGGCAAAAAGTAAATTTTGATCAAGCAGATCAGAGTTTATTGAGGATCAACGGCCAAACGGCCCAACCATAAGCACTAATCCTGCTAAATGAATAATTCTTCGTGATCTCAGATAAAGGATTTGAATCTAGGAATGACCTTAAAGTAATATGCCTTCCGGTTAATCCTAACATTTCTGATACCTGTAAACAAATAACCTATTTCTTCATCAATGTAAAACAAAAACAGACCCATGTCCTTCAAAATTGATGGGTCGGATCATTATATGCCTTCGCGGAATCATAACCCTCCAAGGAAAATAAGAAAGCCTCTATTCTTTTGCAACATAAAATGTTCTGAGATACATCAATCTTCTTCCTCAATAATCTTAGTCCCTAAGCCAGTGAGACCTTCAGGAGGCACCTCGTCCACCGTAACAATCGAATAGAGCTCTTCCTTGGCATCTTCTTCATCGTTGCGTTTCCTAGAGATTCGAACCCTCATTCTTCTGGGCACGCTCCTGATGCCCCTGCTCCACACAGCCTTGTTCAGCTTCACATCAAGCCTCACGTCAGAAGTTCCCATGGCCTTCTGGGTAAAATTCCTGATCTCTTTAATGACCTTTGGGGCCATTTTTTTAAAAGTACTGCACATAACAAGCCCGCGAATGAATTCCCAAAAAAATGGAAACTTTCTCAACCCTACACCTACTTAAAATTTTCAAATGAGTGCGAGGATCATGAAACTTTCTAAGATGGTTGTGAGAAAATTATTGCGAAAAATCAAAACCATAAACGGGTCGAACGAGATAAATGTCACATGCGAAGCCATTTTGATGAATTTTGGGGTTTGATCTACCAGCCATGGAGGCGCCTGTGAAGATTGATAGTGTACTCCCTCGTCACCACGTCGTTCCTGCGGCTCTTGCCCTTCTCCACCATTGCGACAGCTACTCGGTTCCTCTTCCCCAAATCTTCTTTTGCTTCGACTCTGCTCTCGGGGTTTTTCGTTTCCAAAAATCTAACTGTTCAATGATTAAGAGGTTTTTCGTTGTATTGAGGATGGAAAACCTCGCAGAACGCCCTGTGCATTAGTTCTGTAGGAGATGGAAGGTAGCCATGATTAAATTCTTCATGACATCTAGCAGGCCTACGCTACAAAGAACAATACCGCATCTCTGGTAACTACTCAACATTTAAACAGCCAGGGGCACAACTGCTCTCCCGCGAGAACCCTACAGAATCCGTCTCCTCACCTTCTCGTAATCATAAGCGCGATCGAAATTCCGTTCCCACGGAGAGCACCAGCAAATCTTCCACGCATCGCACTTCAAAGTAAATGGGAGCTGGGAGCTGAACGGTTCAGATGGAGGATTGATCGACGGTTAAAATTGTTCTAATCGTCTAACAATCTAATCTTACGGTGGGCAAGGATGACAAGTAGGCAAAGAGGGGAATGGGTTTCAGAGGGAAACGCTTTACGGCGTAAACAATAGCTTTACTCATGGCCTCCACTCTCAGCCTCCACTCTCTACTTCACCTCCACACTTTCGACACTCATTAAAGTTCGCATTGCCCTCTTCAAGTCATTCCTTCCAACAACCCCTTTCACAATTTTCATCTCCACTACCACTTTTTCTTCCCTCACAAAAATAAGAGCATTAGTCATCTTGTAAACCTGCATAGGAAACGTGATTATTGGAACCTCAGCTGCCATGCTCTCCATACACGAATTCTGCCTGCAGTGGCTGATAAATGCACGTGTCACTTCGTGTGCAAAAATGGCTCCCTGCGGCACACACCCTATCTTGATTAGGCACTACCCCTGTACCTGTGGCTCATAACCCTGATTTCCAATCTTAGTCAACAAAGAGACCTCCATGAGTCGGTGAGTCTAGGAGCAGGCCTGCATCAGAGGCCATGTGCTATTGGAGATGCGTTTTGAAGCTCCACTATCACCTTCACCACCTCTACATTGAAGAACATCATCCGCTTAGCTAACTATATGTGGCTGGGCAGCGAGGAGGCATGCTATGGAACTCCCTAAACTTTGGTTTTTGATTCAAGAATTCTCCACCCAGTTTAAAAATTCAGAGTCATTTGAAAACCTTGGCTTGCAACTCTTTATTTTGAAATATTGGGCGGGGAGATAGCATTTGAAATGACCATGGAGTTGGCATTGAATGTGTATACTACGTTCTATCTTATCGATCATGTCTGGGAGATAGAGCAGGGCTGCGGAGTGAGGTATCAGAAATGTTCTGGAGTAGAGATTTAGGAAAATCAAGAGGCTCCAGATGTTGTTTCTGAAATATTGATGCTATGTATGCATGGATATGTATAATTATATATCCTATGATATGCCATGGTGCCATGCACTAAGCGAGTAATGATTGGATTAGTGACTTGTTTTTAAGAGTTTCCATAAAGTTATACATTGAATGTAGCATATATATGGTATGTGGGGTGGCCGGTTCGTTGACCCTGTCGCCATAATGTTTGAAATTTTTTATTACTTTCCATACTTGTAATACATAAGAGAATAGAAAATCATGCTTAGTGAGAATCGAACACATGAACTCCAAAAATATAATCTACACTCTCAACCATTTAGCCAGAAGCTCATGTGTTCAAAATTTTATAGTGATTTGTCGTTTTAAGTAGACGCATAGTGTTTTTGGCTTATTTTATTCATTCGTAGACTGTTTTTAGCATGAAAAGAGTAGAAATATGGGTGTTCAGGCCTTTTGAACGTAAAAGTGCCATTAGTTTCAAGCGATGGAGTTTTTATTTTGATGTACAAGCATTTTTTATTATTTTAATAAAGAGGCCTCCCCACTAATGACTAGGCCTGAAGATGTAGGCTTGAGGACAGATGGACTCTGTTATCAACATGTTGGTGTCATTGTCTCTTTCATGGTTTTTTTTTAGTGTTTATTTGCTGCTATTTCCTTCCAAGTTTCCTATGTCTTTTAAATTGAGCTTTTTTTAATGGTGATTTTAAATACATGAAAACACTTTTAAAAATTTAATAAACCATTATCAATTTCAATCAGGATTTCATATCAATTGGTATTAGCGCGGTTATTTATAGTTTGGTTTAAGTGTGCATGATCACCAAGAGCAAATAAAGGCATGCTGAAAATAACAACAAGAAATGCTAAATATAGAAGTGTTATTTTTAGCACTGCTATAAATAGCACTTCGAGATACCTTCCTATTTTAGTTACTCCCTAAACTAAAATAGAGAAGTAAAATTTGAATTTGTTCTTAGTAGCTATTTTATTAATAATTAATTAATTCATCTTGACTTAACTAGTTGGAGAAAATCAAACATGAAGTCTATGTGAAGACATACAACAATTTCTCCATTGATTGAGGAATTTATCCATTAGTTAAGGAGATGAGAGTGAGTTGTAATTTGAGTTGTAATTAGTTAGCTCAGTTAACTGATTTAAGTCCAGATAGATTAATTCTAATAGCTTATAGAATTTATTGTGAGTTCAGTTAGTTAATGCTTGCATGCATGTAACTAGTGCATTTCAGATAAGTGAATATTCTCTCATAAATAACTCATGCATGTCAGTTCAAACAGAGACCAAGTTGAGATTAGATGGAGGGACAATGTACTATCAGTTGCAGGAATATTCCATTGTGAATATCTCTTGCATGCAGAAGGAATCCTTTCCTTGAGGATTGCACAGTTACTTCTTTAGTTTAGTGAGTGTCATGATGCCAATTAACACATATGGCTTCACTGGACCGCAAGAAAAACTACCCAAGGAAATAGGAGGCTTGGAGGGCTGAGGAAAGACATATGTTTTTCTTGGATAGTCTATGAGTTGTATTGTTTGATTGTGATGAGAGCTAGATAGTTTTTGAAGCTAAGGCTTCGTGTAATCAGACGTATTTTCCACTTGTATGATAATACAAAGATTGGGGTTTTAGGCTAAGGCTTTCCCCAGAGTTATCTTCTGTGTTCATGTGTGTATGCTTTCTCTTCATCTGTTATATGTGTTCCATTTGATATTTATCATATTCGATTAAGCTTCCTTAAAGTTTGTTGCAAAAGTAGATCTAGTATTATGCTCTAGGATATTGGATTATTAGTTGATCTACAAGTGAAATTTCCACATGGTATTAAAGAAAAGGTGATCAAAGCGAAGAACTGTACACAAGAAGGGAGAAGTATGATGTTTAGAGTTTCTAATTATAGAAATGGAGTTCTTATCACATCTCAATTTCATCAATGGCGGTCAACGATTTGAGGCTTGAGTATGCACTTGATGGCACCTCAAACTATATAGCCTGGAAGGATCACATGGAAGCGGTATTAAAGGATAATGCTTTAAAGGAATTCATTGATTAAGAAGTCCACAAGCCTGCAACAACTAGTGCCCAAGAATTGGCAGAATGGGAGAAATGTGTGGCTAGAGCAAGGAGAATCCTCCTGGAGGGAGTTCGAGACTACATTGTCTCGAGCCTCCATGCGAAGGAGACACCATTTTTGAGCTGGAAAACATTGAAGGATCTATATTAAAGTAGTAGCGATTAGAGGAAGCTGGTGTTGAAAGACAAGATTCGGAAAATTAAGTGTGAAAATGGTGACATGATCTCTACGTTCCTGAACAAGCTCACCACCTGCGGGGATGATCTTGGAAGTGTAGGGATCACGACCGTTGATGACGACATGGTGAGTCTAGCACTCCACAGTCTTCCTAAGAGCTGGCATAGCTACCAAGACTCGGTAAACAGAAGAGAGAAACTGCCAGATTAGGAATGACTTTGGTTGGATCTAATGCAGGAGGAGATAAGGTGAAGCACCAGAGATGGATCTTCATCAAAACAAGATGATGAAGAAAATCTAGCTTTAGTGAGTAAAGCTAGGAAAAGTAAAGGGAAGACATCCCAATCCAAATCTTCTCATGGTGGGAAGAAGTTTGAAAAATCAAGTGCGATGCTTTCATTGTCATGAAATGGGCCATTATGCTACGAATTGTCACAAAAGAAATCCAAGAAGGGATCCTTGAAGGGATCATATGGTGAGGCTCTTGATTCATAGTTCGAATTAAATTTCTCTCTTATCGCATGGATGGTTTCATCCATGGTGGGATGTGTTTGGTACCTAGACAGTGGAGCTTCCTTCCACATGTTGGGTGACAAGAAACTTTTTAGTACATTGGAGGATAAGGATCTCTAGATGCGGATCCAAATGGGCAATGATGGAAAGTACCATGTTTTAGGTAAAGGTATAGTTGTGTTTCAGAGGGAGCATAGAGCCCTCTCACCAGGTCTGAAAAAGAATATTGTGTCTATTTCTATGTTATAAGATAAGGGCTATGATGTAGTCTTTAGTAAAGGAATGGCTTTCCTGCATATCAGCACTGGACAGACCAAGCGAATTCGAATTCGAGTGAAGAATCTCTACAAATTGGAGGTTGATGACTGGATTGCATTGAGTTCCAAAGCTGAGTTGGTGCAAAGCCAAGATGTTGTCGAGCTATGGCGTAGAAGACTGGGCCGCTTGCACCATGGAGCCCTGAAGATCATGCAAAAAAATTCTACCGGCTTACCCAAGGGAACAATGGAGCAAACAGATACATTCGAAGGGTGTACCTTGGGTAAGTATGAAAATTCTTCCTTTTAGGATCAGGATAGTAGATCTAGAGCAATCCTTGAGCGAGTTCACTCAGATGTTTGTGGACCATTCTCTATAGCCTCAACCGCTAAAGAAAGGTACTATGTTATTTTTATTGATGATTTTTATCGTAGATGTTGGATCTACTTTATGCAAAAGAAGGATCAGACCTTCTTAAGGTTTTGTGAGTTTAAAGCCTTGGTAGAGAAAGAATCTAGAAAGAAAATAAAAGCCTTGCGAAGTGACAATGGTGGAGAGTATGTCTCCTAGTAGTTTGAGGACTTCTGCACTGTAGAATGAATTAAACAAGAGCTGACAACACCCCATAACCCAAAACAGAAAGGGGTGGCTGAAAGGAAGAACAGATTTATAGTGGGAGTAGTTGGAGTGATGTTGCATGACCAAAGCCTACCACTTCATTTGTGGGTTGAGGCATGCAATACAATAGTATACTTACAGAACATAAGTCCTCATCGTATCTTGGGGATGAAGATACCTATGGAGGCATTTTTTGGGAAGAAACCAGATGTTAGTCCCTTTCGCATCTTTGGATCATTAGTTTACTATCATGTGACCAAACATGGTTGGAAGAAGCTAAACCCAACAGCTGAGTTGGGGATACTTATGGGGTACATAGATACACACCACAACTATCGGGTGTTTCTACCTGCTAGTCAGAGGACTATAGTGTGCAAGGATCTGAAGTTCAACGAGCAGAGAGCCATGTGATTGTCACTTGAGAGGGAGTTGAAGTTGCATGTAGAGGAGGAACTTTTGGTTCCAAAGGAGCCTCCTCATGATGTGGAGCAGCCACATGGAGAGGTCTTGGGAATGGAGACATCCACTTATGGAGAGTCTTCCAGAGACGGGTGGAAATGCTTGAGGGAAGCCAACAGACTGATGCTAGATGCGTGAGAGAATGTGGGGTAGCCATCCTCTCAGCACACACAGAGGAGATATCCCAAGAGATAGACTGGTTACATGGGCTTGGTTGGGGAGTGTGTAGCGACTGAACCTTCTTCTTTTGAGGAGGCAGTGTAGCAACCACTTTGGGTTGATGCAATGGTAGAGGAGTACGACTCTATCATACAGAATAGTGTGTGGGATTTTGTCCCTAGATGTGGGGACAAGTCAGTAGTGAGTTCTTGATGGCTTTACAAGGTAAAGTAGGCAGCTAATGACAGTGTTGAGGAACAGAAGGCAAGGTTCATTGCACGTGGTTTCTCACAAGTCGAGGGGATAGACTACGATGAGACCCTTGCTCCTGTAGCAAGGTGCTCATCTATCAGATCAATGTTAGCTCTATCAGCTTAGATGGGTTGGAGGATCCATTAGATTGATGTGAAGACATCATTCCTCAATGGGAAGATTGAGGAAGAGGTGTACATTAAGCAACACAAAGGATTTGAGACCTTCGATCGTGATCACATGTTTTCTGACTCAGGTGAGCATTTTATGGGCTGAAGCAGGCACCCCTTTCTTGGTACACTAGGATCAACAACTATTTCATCTGGTTGGTATTCACGAAGAGTGAAGTAGATGCGAACCTTTACCACATCATGGTAGAAGGTAAGCCATTGATCATTGTTATTTATGTAGATGATCTGATTTTGACGGGTGATGATCAGCTCATCAAATCTTGAAGGGAGGACCTTGCAAGAGAGTTTGAGATGAAGGACATGGGCCTCATGCACTACCTTCTAGGCATGGAATTGTGGCAGAAAGATGGGGAAGCATTTGTGTCTCAAGGCAAGTATTCCAATGAGATACTCAGGTGCTTTCATAGGGAGAACTGCAAGCCCATGCAGACTCCTCTAACAGGTAACTGGAGGAAGGAGGATGCTACTATAGGTGAGGTAGTAGCTCCTACTATTTATCGACAGCTTGTACGTTCACTAATGTATCTAGTGAACACATGATTATGTTTGTGCTTTGCGGTGAAACAATTGCATCAAGCTATGGTTAAGCCAACCAAGCTGTTTCGGAAGGCAACGAAGCATGTCTGAGACACCTCAAAATCACATCTCAGTACAAATTGTGTTACAGACAGAAAGAGGGAGTGAAGCTTCAAGGGTTCATGGATGCTAATTGGGCAGGGAATCCATCAGACCGAAAGAGCCCTTTTAGAGGAATTCTCAGCCTTGGTTCAACTACAGTTTCCTCGTACAGTAGGAAATAGAGGTCAGTTTCAATAGGCTCAGAAGAGGCTGAATATATGGCTGCTTGTTAGGCATAATGTGAGGCCATTTGGATGTAGAAGACTCTAGTGGGATTGTTTCATCAGATGATGGATCCTACAGTGGTATACTGCAATAACCAGAGTTCTATCAAACTCTCTAAGAATCCAGTGTTTCATGACAAGTCCAACCACATAGGTATATGTTACCATTATCATCTAGACTATGTGTTGAAGAGGGTCATGTTGTTGCTATATGTTTCAACCAAGGAGCAGGATGCGTATATTTTCACTAAGGCATTGTCAAAATGCAAGTTCGAGTTCCACCGAGACAGGATTGGGGTAACTGATAATCCCTTTATTGTTGAGAGGGAGTGTTGAAAATAGCAATAAGAAATGTTAAATATAGAAGTGTTATTTTTAGCACTGCCATAAATAGAATTTTGGGATACCTTGCTATTTTAGTTAGTCCCTCAACTAAAATAGGGAAGTAAAATTCGAAATTGTTCTTAGCTTTTGTTTGATTAATAATTAATTAATTCATCTTGAGTTAATTAGTTGGAGAAAATCAAACATGAAGTCTTTGTGAATACATGCAACTATTTCTCCATTGATTGAGGAATTTATCCCTTAGTTAAGGAGATGAGAGTGAGTTGTAATTAGTTAGCTCAGTTAACTGAGTTAAGTCTAGTTAGATTAATTCTAATAGCTTGTAGAATTAATTGTGAGTTCAGTTAGTTAATGCTTGCATGCATGTAACTACTGCACATCAGATAATTGAATATTATCTCATAAATAACTCATGCATGTTAGTCAAAACAGAGAACCAGTTGAGATCAGATGGAGGGACAATGTACAATCAATTGCAGGAATATTCCATTGTGAATATCTCTTGCATGTAGAAGGAATTATTTCCTTGACGATTGCATAGTTACTTCTTCAATTTAGTGAGTGTGATGAGGCTGATTAACACATGTGGCTTCACTAGACCCCAAGGAAAACTATGCAAGGAAATAAGAGGCTTGGAGGGCTGAGGAAAGGCATATGTGTTGCTTGGACAGTCTGTGAGTTGTATTATTTGATTGTGGTAAGAGTTGGATAGTTTCTGAAGCTAAGGCTTTGTGTAATCAGACATATTTTCCACTTGTATGATAATATATATATTGGGGCTTTCGGTTGAGGCTTTCCCCAAAGTTATCTTCTGCGTTCATTTGTGTATGCTTTCTCTTCATTTGTTATATGTGTTCCATTTGATCCTGTTCATAGTCGATTAAGCTTCCACAAAGTTTGTTGTAGAAGAAGATCTAGTATTATGCTCTAGGATATTGCATTATCAGTTGATCTTCAGGTGAAATTTCGACATGGTATTAGAGAAAAGGTGATCAAAGCAAATAACAGTATATAGGAAGGGAGAAGTATGAAGTTTAGAGTTCCTGATTATAGAAATGGAGTTCTTATCACATCTCAATTTCATCAATGGTAGTCAATGGTTTGAGGCTTGAGTATGCACTTGATGGTAGCTCAAACTATATAGCTTGGAAGGATCACATGGAAGCGCTATTAGAGGATAATGGGTTAACGGACTTCATTGGTTAAGAAGTCCCCAAGCCGACAACAACTATTGCCCAAGAATTGGCGGAATGGAAGAAATGTGTGGCTAGAGCAAGGAGAATCCTCTTGGAGGGAGTTCGAGACCACATTGTCTTGAACTTCCATGGGAAAGAGACATCATTTTTGAGGTGGAAAATATTGAAAGATCTATATTAGAATAACAACAACCAAAGGAAGCTAGCCGTGAAGGACAAGCTTCAGAAAATCAAGTGTGAAAAGGGCGACACGATCTCTACATTCCTTAACATGATCACCACCTGCAGGAATGACCTTGTAAGTGTAGGGATCATGACCACTGATAACGACATGGTGAGTCTAGCACTCCTCAGTCTTCCTAAGAGCTGGCATAGCTACCAAGACTTGGTAAATGGAAGAAAGAAACTACCAAATTGGGAGCGACTTTGGTCGGATCTAATGTAGGAGGAGATAAGGTGAAGCACCAAAGATGGATCTTCATCAAAACAAGATGATGAAGAAAATCTAGCTTTAGTGAGTAAAGTTAAGAAAGGGAAAGGGAAGGCATCCCAATCCAAATCTTCTCATGGTGGGAAGAAGTTTGACAAATGGAGTGTCATGCTTTCATTGTCATGAAGTGGGCCATTATGCTACAAATTGTCCAAAAAAGAAATCCAAGAAGGGATCCTCGAAGGGATCAGATGGTGAGGCTCTTGCTTCACAATTCGAATTGGATTTCTCTCTTATCGCATGCATGGTTTCATCCATGGTGGGATGTGTTTGGTACCTAGACAGTGGAGATTCTTTCCACATATGGTTGAAAAGAATATTTTTAGTACATTGGAGGAGAAGGTTCTCTAGATGCAAATCGAAATGTGCGATGATGGAGAGTACCGTGTTTCAGGTGAAGGTACGGTTGTGTTTCACAGGGAGCATGGAGCTCCTCTCACCCTAACTGATGTCATGTACTGGTCTGAAAAAAAATATTGTGTATGTTGCTATGCTATAAGATAAGGGCTATGATGTAGTCTTTCGTAAAGGAAAGGTTTTCCTGAGGCATATCAGCACTGGACAGATCAAGCGAATTGGGATTCGAGTGAAAACTCTCTACAAGTTGGAGGTAGACAACTGCACTGCATTGAGTTCCAACGTTGAGTTGGTGTAAAGCCAACACCTTGGCGAGCTATGGCATAGAAGATTGGGCCACTTGCACCATGGAGCCCTGAAGATCATGCATCAACTTTCTATTGGCTTACCCAAGGGAAAACTGGAGCAAACAGATACATGCAAAGTGTGTACCCTGGGTAAGTATGAAAATTTTTTCTTTCAGGATAGGGATTGTAGATTTGGAGCAATCCTGGAGAGAGTTCATTCAGATGTTTGTGGACCATTCTCTACAGCCTCGAATGCTAAACAAAGGTACTATGTTATTTTTATTGATGATTTTTTTTGTATATGTTGGATCTACTTTATGCAAAAGAAGGATCAGACCTTCTTGAGGTTTTGTGAGTTTAAAGCCTTGGTAGAGAAAGAATCTGGAAAGAAAATAAAAGACTTGCGAAGCGACAATGGTGTAGAGTATATATCTCAGTAGTTTAAGGACCTCTGCACTATAGAAGGAATTAAATGGGAGTTGATGACACCCCATAACCTACAACAGAATGGGGTGGCCAAAAGGAAGAACAAATCGATAGTGGAAGTAGCTTGAGCGATGTTGCATGACCAAAGTCTACCACTTCATTTGTGGGCTGAGGCATGCAATACAGTAGTATACTTACAGAACATAAGTCCTCATCGTATCTTGGGGATGAAGACACCAATGGTGGCCTTTTCTGGGAAGAAACTAGATGTAATTCCCTTCCGCATCTTTGGATCATGAGTTTACTGTCATGTGACCAAAGATGCTCAGAAGATGCTAGACCTGACAACTGAGTTGGGGATACTTGTGGGGTACATAGATACACACCACAACTATCAGGTGTTTCTTCTTGCCAGCCAGAGCACCGTAGTGTGTAGGAATCTGAAGTTTGATGAGCAGAGAGCCATGCGAGTGTCCCTTGAGAGGGAGATCAAGTTGGATGCAGAGGAGGAACTTTTGGTTCCAAAGGAGGAGGAGCCTCCTAATGATGTGGAGTAGCCACATGTAGAGGATCCGGTAGTGGAGACATCCACTTATAGAGAGTCTTCCAGAGACGGGAAGAAAATCTCGAGGGAAGATGACAAGTCGATGATAAATGTAGAAGAGAATGTGGGGAAACCATCCTCTCACCACACACAGAGGACCAGTGACCGAACCTTCTTCCTTCAAGGAGGTAGTGTAGCAATAAGTTTGGGTTGATGCAATGTTAGAGAAGTATAACTCTATCATATGGAACAATGTGTGGGATGTTGTCCCTAGACTTGGGGACAAGTTAGTAGTGAGTTCTCGATGGCTTTACAAGGTAAAGCAAGCAGCTAATGGTAGTGTTGAGAAACACAAGGCAAGGTTTGTTTCCCATGGTTTCTCACATGTCGAGGGGATAGACTAGGATGAGACCTTTGCTCCTGTAGTAAGTTACTCATCTATTAGATAGATGTTAGCTCTATCAGCTCACATGGGTTGGAAGATCCATTAGATGGATATGAAGATGGTGTTCCTCAATGGGAAGATAGAGGAAGAGGTGTACATTGAGTAGCTCGAAAGATTTGATAGTTTCAATCATGAGTCGCATGTTTTCTAACTCAAGCGAGCATTGTATGGGCTAAACCAAGCACCCTATGCTTGGTACACCAGGATCGAAAACTATTTCATCGAGTGGGGCTTCATAAAGAGTGAAGCATATGCGAACCTTTAACACATCATGGTAGAAGGTAAGCCATTGATCATTGTTCTTTATGTAGATGATCTGATTTTGACAAGTGATGATCAGCTGATCAAATCTTGCAAGGAGGACCTTGCAAGAGACTTTGAGATGAAGGACATGGGCCTCATGCACTACTTTCTAGGCATGGAAGTGTGGCAAAAATGTGGGGAAGTATTTGTGTCTCAAGGCAAGTATGCCAATTAGATACATAGGTGCTTTTACATGGAGAAGCGCAAACCAATGCAAAATCCTCTAGCAGGTAATTGGAGGAAGGAGGATGCTACTTCAGGTGAGGTAGTAGTTGCTACTTTTTATTGGTAGCTTGTGGGTGAACACATGACTAGATTTGTGCTTTGCGGTGAACCAACTGAGTCAAGCTATGGCTCAACGAACCAAGCTATTTTGGAAGGTAGCGAAGCATGTGCTGAGATACCTCAGAGGCACATCTCAGTATGGATTGTGTTACAGACAGACAAATGGACTGAAGCTTCAAGGATTCATAGATGTTGATTGGGCAGGGAGTCCATCAGACCAGAAGAGCACTTCTGGAAGAATCCTTAACCTTGCTTCAGCTGCAGTTTCCTAGAACACTAGGAAACAGAGGTCAGTTACACTTAGCTTAGTAGTGGCTAAATATATGGCTGTCAATCAGGTAGAATGTGACGCCATTTGGATGTAGAAGATTCTAACGGGATTGTTTGGTCAGATGATGGATCCTACAATGATATACTGCGATAACCAGAGTTGTATCAAACTCTCTGAGAATCCATTGTTTCATGACAAGTCCAAGCACATAGATATCCATTACCATCATCTTTGATACTGTGTGATGAAGAGGATCATGTTGTTGTTGTATGTTTCGACCAAGGAGAAGGATGCATATATTTTGGCTAAGGCATTGTCAAAATGAAAGCTCGAGTTCCACTAAGACAGGATTGGGGTGACTGATAATCCCTTTCTTGTTGAGAGGGAGTGTTGAAAATAGCAACAAGAAATGCTAAATATAAAAGTGTTATTTTTAGCACTGCCATAAATAACATTTTAGGATACCTTCCTATTTTAGTTACTCCCTGAACTAAAATAGAGAAGTAAAAATCGAAATTGTTCTTAGCAGTTGTTTGATTAATAATTAATTAATTCATCTTGAGTTAATTAGTTGGAGAAAATCAAACATGAATTCTATGTGAAGACATGCAAAATTTCTCCATTGATTGAGGAATTTACCCCTTAGTTAAGGAGATGAGAGTGAGTTGTAATTAGTTAGCTCGGTTAATTGAGTTAAGTCCAGTTATATTAATTCTAATAGCATGCAGAATTAATTGTGAGTTTAGTTAGTTAATGATTGCATGCATGTAACTACTGCACTTTAGATAACTGAATATTCTCTCATAAATAACTCATGCATGTCAGTTAATACGGAGACCTAGTTCAGATCAGATTGAGGGATAGTGTACTATCAGTTGCAGGAATATTCCGTTGTGAATATCTCTTGCATATAGAAGGAATTCTTTCCTTGAGGATTGTGCAATTACTTCTTCAGTTCAATGAATGTGATGAGGCCAATTCACAAATGTGGCTTCACTGGGCCCCAAGAAAAAATACGCAAGGAAATAAGATGCTTGGAGGCCTAAGGAAAGGCATATGTGTTGCCTGGACATTCTGTGAGCTATATTATTTGATTATGCTAAGAGCTGGAAACTTTTTGAAGCTAAGGCTTTGTGTAATCAGACATATTTTCCACTTGTATGATAATACAGACATTGGGGTTTTAGGTTGAGGCTTTCCCCAGATTTATCTTCTGTGTTCATGTGTGTATGCTTTCTCTTCATCTGTTATATGTGTTCCATTTGATCTTGCTCGTATTCAATTAAGATTCCACAAAGTTTGTTGTAGAAGTAAGTCAAGTATTATGCTTTAGGATATTGCATTATCAATTGATATACAGGTGAAATTTCTACAAGGCGTGCTAAAGGAAAACGTTTTGAAGGAGATCCAGAAGTTGGCTCGAGAAGAAGGACAAGTTGAGAAGAAGAGATGATTGAAGAAGGAAGAGGTGATCATCCTTCTGGATCTGATGCAGACTTTCTGGATGCTTTCATGGCCTTGCGATCCATGGTTGAGGAAATGTACCATGATTTCAAAAAGGTGATAGAGTAAGATAAGCCTAAAGATGGGGAAGCTAAGGCATCACATTCTAAAAATCCTGAAGATGAAGGACCCTCTAATTAACATAAAAAGATAGAAACTGATGATGATAAAAAAGATCCTTTCTTTTCTCTTTTTGGTGGTCAACCTGAATCATCTTTTCCAAAACCTTTGTTTAAATTGGGTGTGAAATTCGACTTACCCATGTATAATGGTAAAATCAATACCGAGAAACATGATAACTCGATTAGACAAATGGAGGTGTATTATAGTGTGTAGTAGATTTCTAAAGATGTGGTAAAGAGTCGATTGGCTTTTCTTCATCTAGAAGGCACTGCACTCATCTGGTGGGAGAGTAAGATAAAACATGGGACTCATCATATTGGTAAGATTTTTCCATCCTCGAGTGATTTTTTTTTTATTTTTTATTTTTATCTTTTATTCTTTATTTCTTTATTTCTTTTATTTCTTATTTATTTTATTTTATTTATTTTATTTTTATTTATTTATTTATTTATTTTTTATGCACTTAGAAAGAAATTCTATGCATTGGGATATAAGGAGAAAGCCTTAATAGAATGGAAAATTCCTAAAGTTAAGAAATGACAATCGATGCAAGACTACACATATGAATTTCTCAAGAAGGAATTAATGCTTGATATTCCCTTACATACACATGAAACTCTAATGAAATATATGGGAGGATTACCTAAATATATTTTAATATTGTATTGATGTTTAGTCCTACTAATCTGGATGAGGTAGTTGTTCATGAAACTTACATTTAAGTAGGAAAAAATATAGTTGGTGTATCATCAGAATAAGAGCCTAGAAAAGAGGGCAAAGGAAAGGGAAAATCCAAGAGGATAAATTCCAGTAGGATGCAAGAGGATAAGTTGTCTTGCAAGCATTGAAATAAGGAACGACATGATGAAGAACATTGTTGGGAACTACACCCTCATAAATGACCAAAGTGGTTTAAAGGAATGAAGGGTAAGAAAAACATTGCAACAACAATAGTGCCAACAAATTTGGGTTCAAAATCAGGTGATGAGGCTCAAATTGTAACATGTTTGGCATGTAAATTTGATGGTTGTAATGATTCTAATAGTTTATATAGAAAAATACAAATTATTTCATATAAGGGTCATTATCAAGCATACTAAGATTGACACTTTGTTAGATAGCACATCTCAAGCTAATCTTTGAGAAATTGCTTAAGTAGTTGGGATTAAGAACTAAAAAGCATCATAAATATTATACACTATATGGGATGAGAAAAAACCATAAATTTCTAGTAACTAAAACATGTATCTTACAAATTTCAATGATGTATTAATTTATGGATAAGGTCATATATGCTTTAGTGTCTCTAGATGCATTTGGAGTGATCTTAGCAAGCCCTTATTTATATGTTTGAAAAGCAATTTTATATAGGGAAAATAATCAATATCATTTGTTTAAAACATGAATGGAATATATTTTGCATTCCCATCCCATAAAGGCAACAAAATCTTTTCAAACAGTGGAATAGTTAAAGAGGGCATATTAGGCTAGTAAAACTATGTTTCTACCATCAATTTCAATTAAGCATAAAACAATTTAAAAAAATCATAAAATTTTGCTTAAGGAACCTGAAAAATGTACAATAAGTATATATGCATGATAACTTGAGTTGTGTTCCAGTTATGAAGAGTCAACAAAGTATAATTTCATTTATGTCAGTAAGTTCACTGTTGTTATTCAACTTACTTCCTTTTACTAGTATGTGGGTTATAACAACAAACATGGATGTAGATATGGGTGTGAAATGGAACAATATACTTTGTAAGTTTTATGTTGTACTAATGATTGTCTGGATGACTAACATGTATAGATTCAAAATAAGTTGGCCCAACGATATCGGGTAGATGCAAAGATATTGTCCTCACCTTCAAACAATATAGACAATATTTTGGAGGTCCAAAAGGTCTTAGTGGGGAGGAATGATCCAAAATGATGAGGTAGTGATTTGGAGGATCCAAAATATAATCAAAGTTCTAGAAAAATATTGAAAATCGAAATTATCAAATGCTTTTAAAACTAGCTTCATTGTGTATATTTCGTCATTCTGAATCCAACACAACTTGAATGACTGAAATCTGACTTTGTATGAAGAGGTTATGTAAAGTCAAAATTCAACATTCAAACAAGGCAAAAATTCAAAGGTCAATTGGTCAAATTCAACACTCAGGGTTCCATGTGTCAATAATTAATGGAAGGTTCTAGCGGTCAAAGTTCTAGGCACATGATTTTGTCTAACACGTGGTACTTCCAGAGTTTGACAAATGTCGTTGCGTGGTTGGTTGATTTTGGGCCAATATTGAGGAGACACATGTCCCTATTGGAGGGAAACACGTGGCAAGCTCATAAGATAGGTCAAAAATTTGTTTAACAGATTGACAGACTGGACAAGATTCAATCCCACGACCTCTTGGTAAAAAATCCAATACCTTACAATTTTTAACAAATGACATAAAAATAACCATTTTCAACATAAATATAACTAAAAAAAATACACATTTTGATCATTTTTTGTCATTTTTTGCTAGAAATGACATGTCGAAATCACAATTTTTATATGAAAATTTCAACTAAAAATGATTAAATAATATTTTATTTTTTATGAATTTCATGTCAAAAAAATAATAATAATGATAGTTTTTTTCCAAAAAATAATGATTAACATAAAAATTATTGTGAAAATCACATAATACAAATATTAAACACATAACAACATTAATTGAATGCTTATTCTTCTCATAAAATGTCAGAGTCAAAACATGACAAGTATAATTAGTTAATAGTTACAAAAAATGAGCTTGATTTACAAGCATAACTTAAATTTAATCAACAATATCATGTAATCCAAAATCTTCATCCTCTAGAGTTTCATCGTTGTCTTCTTCCACAATATTTTTTGCTTTATTTTGCTCATTTTCCTCTTTTAATGGATCTTGGATGTCTGTGAATCTCCCAATGTATGCCTTTCCAATTATTCCATGTAATGGTGGTTGGGGTTCCTTCCCTTTTTTACCATGTGTGATTCACTAAAGTCCCCTTTCCTCAACCCCATTTCTTGCATTTCATCTAGAAGAAATTGAAGAGCATTAATTCTTTTTTTCAATGGCAATGCAATTTCTTCCTTTTTGATGGCAACATGCTAGTGTTATACTGTGGTTGTACCTAGTTATAAAGCACAAAAGAAATAATGAAGTAGATTAGTACAACGATGTATAAATTAAGAATTAAGATATTGAAGTTCAATTCCATATAATAAAACTTACCCGAGAGAGAAAATAAATCGAGGACCCAATATCCTTCATTTGAACATATGTTTATAAGATAGTTAATCAATAATTGTGATTTTTGATAAATGTTAACTATCTCTCATTTTTCTTATTTGTCTTCATATGTTAGTTTTCTCACAACAACATCATAAGTGAGTACTTGGCTATGACTCTTTCCATCTACCCGATTAAAATTCATAGACATATAGCTATGATCTTTTACCTAACTATCAATATGGATGAACTCACAATCATTTATAAATGGTTGATCTTCACTGTTAAGAAGATTTGACTTTTGTCTGTAACATGAAATAGTACAAGTTCAATTAACTTGCACATAAATAATTCTTTTAACATTAATCAAATATACATTTTCAATGTCTTACCATGTAAGTTGTATCCTAGTTTGTGTTCCCCTTGAAGCTTGACAATAACACTGCCAATTGTGTGTCTGAATGAAATGTCACAAATCTCTATAATGGTAATGATGTGACTTCTGGAAATCCCATAAACACTTTACTAAGAGCTTGATAAGTATAAGGGTCACTATCTTAGTGAATGTTTGGAATATTGAAACCATGGGGAATATCTGCAATAACTAGGGCATAATCCCTTTTAGGTATGAGTTTAGCAATGTCTTCATAGTTGCCTTGTATTACTTGATATTGAATAGTGTCAAACCCATTCCAAATGAAATGAGTAAGAGTTGGATGAAGTTCGACATTCTTAAGACATTGCTTCTTTAGTATTTCGATCTTAATTTTTTCAATAAAGTTTCTGAAACTATCTGTTGCTCCATTTGCATCCTTCCTCATCTTTAATAAAATAAAAGAATATATGTGTAAGTTATAAAATAAAAATAGTATACATATGAATAAAAATTAATGCATAAATCAACATACCTTTTTAAATGCAAGGTAAAAAAATTAATGTTGATGTAGAACTTGAATTTGGATAGTTGCGTAGAACATCATCCCAACTATCTTCATTCAACAATTTAACCATTTTTTCCTGTATTTTTATGTAAAATTTGTGACTCCATAGGTAAAGGAAAAAAGGTTAATATAATGATATGTATAACCAATACAACCTAGAACAATATATTATATTTAAAGCAAAATTATAATCAAGAAATAAGTAAAAATAATTCAACAAAATTACTTTTGAAATTCCTCTGACATTTCCTCCAATCATAATTCCCCTGACCTCACATGAGATAATATTTCTTTGACAAGTTTTTCATCCTTCACTCCTTGCAATGCTCTCCAATGTGTGATAGTCATATCTTCTAGAAGCTGCTTCATTTCAGGACCTGATTTATTGTTGGTACATATCAATGGTTTAAACATTTTAACCTTCTGGCTTTTAATGCCAATGTTCTCCCACATGCTAAAAATCCCATTAATCAATTCCCATATCTATCGAGTTCTAAATGCCAACTAGAAAAATGTTATCAATAACTCTGAATAGTTTATTTTTTACTCTACCACCTTTTCAATTAATTTTATCCTCAATTTGATAGCCTATTTCCATAAAACATTCTTTTCAGAAATCTACAGTAACACTTAGCTTATCCCCACCACATTTTTCTTCAAATTCACTATGAACAAATCAAACCCTTTGGATGAAATTCGTAGACATCCTATATTCATTATTTGAATTATGATCCCATGCCACTAACTTTTCTTATGTATCTGATAAACTAGCATAAATGATACATTTGGTTGTTTCAAAACATGGGTTATTGGGATATCCCTCCATCAATTGTCTTTGAGCTTCTACAGAATGGTTTCCCCCAAGCACATAATAATTGTATTCAAAACATTTTGACTTATCGAATGCTTATTTATTGGGAAATTGAATTGGATGAACAAGAAGCACATAATTAACCACATGAGCATATAGATTGTACCTCACCAATGTCTTCAAATTGTGAACATGCAAGTGGTGTGGCTTTCTAATTTGATATCCACATTTTCCTTCACTTGCCTTGTAGATTTGTCTCACATTAAGCTGAAATGTATGACCAACCTCGATTAAATTTTTCTTTTTCAAGTTATATTGAATGGCATTTTGTTTTGTTTTAATAATTCCATCCTCTAAATCAGCTCGTGATGTAATGATTTCTCTGCTTTCTCTTGAAGTTTCACTAGGACCTTGGTTGTTGGTAATGGTTACTTCATAGTGTTTAGCTTTACTTTTTCTCCTCATAACATTCTCATCGTTAAATAGAACATATTTATTCTTGGGCATTGGTACTTTTTGTATTTTGCGGCTCTTCCCCTTTCTAACATCAGTTTCAATGTCATCCTCAGTAACGACAACATATTCTTCACTGTCAGTTTCAACTTCCTCACCTGCAAAAGTAACCTGACTACCTTTGCTAGATTTATCCACTAGAGGGATTTTTTTTATTCCTTGGATGTAGTTTTGTAGCATCATGAATTACCACATTTTTCTTGTTTGACATATCTTCTTCTGAAACTGAGTAGAAATTGCTGACAACTTTCATAATTGTTGACACCTAATCATAGGGATTGGGTGAACAACTGTAATTAGTGAAAATAAATAATAGAGAAAATGGAGAGTCATTGGGAGATGAACTGAACAGTCACTCCCTCTTGTATATAATAATGAACAACCTGAATGAATACTACAATTACACTTGAGGAGTTACCTCTTGGCCTAAGATGGTATCAGAGCCAACTCTATTTTTTTCATTGCACTCTACCATTGTAACTGCCTTCTTCCATTTTTCAGAAATTTTTAATTTGCCATATTCTTCATTTCTCTACCCTCTACCCTCTACATAATAATCTGGTGTAACGCTTGAAACTCGTCTCAACTCCACGCCTCCTTTCCAATTATGTTGACTATGGAATCCCTATTTTTAAGCCAACAGCCCACCGTGTGGCCTTTGTTGGGTATTCCTGTTGCGCTGCAAATGTCTTGTTGCATCACTAATATATTGTGAGCCAACAATGTAGAACATCCAGATTTGAAACGCTACTAGGAACACTGCTGCCTATAAAAGCTACTCTCCATACCTCTCCAGGTTGCCTCCAATATGCTGGCAGCTCCAATATGCTTGTTGAAATATCTGCTCCCTTAGATCAATACGCTAGTTGAAAGAGTTGCTCCAATATGCGAGGTGCATTAACCACAGTGGGAGCCCTTCCGCAATAGTCTTGGAGGTTGAAGTTACATTCATCAAGACAACATCTGTATCTTAAGCCAGAGCTGCTGATGTTTTTGCAAGCAGAGCATTGGTAATCAGTAGGGAGAATGTCAAGGAATAGTTGGCTCTCATGTAAAAAGAAATAAAAATATGCAATCTCATTTAGATATCATTTTCCTCCATACTGCTCCAACGTCTAGTAAATGCCCAATATCACAATTTTTTAATATCGCATTGCGCCTCCACCACATAACTCATCCCTCATATAGATATACCTCTGTTATATATATTAATTTTTTTTTACAACCAAAAGTGCAATTTCTTATAGAGTATTGGCAACAGAATTATATTTTTTTATACTACACAATTTTTAAAATGCATTCATTCATATCTATTGTGGGAGTGGTTCTCACTGGCAACGATGACTATCCAGAATGGTCACAAAAAATCAAACACACTCTCATTTTTAATGATCTTGGAAAGGAGTGTGTGTCGGAAACGGATAAAGAGCAAGAACGACCTACCTCAGACAAGGAATTCACCATTTGGGAAAATAAGAACAACAAGGCTTATGCATTGATTGCAGCATCAGTAAATAAAGAGGTGAGTCATCATATATCACCATTTTCAAATGCTTTTGAAGCCTTATAAAAACTGAAGGAACTCTATGACTCACACTTTGCACTTGAAGTTGTTCAACTCATGATTAAACTGTTCACCCTTGAATTACAAAATGATGATCCTCTTGCTCTTGCACCAGAAGTAAAATCTATTATGGATGATATCAAAGTCACTAATGTTGAACTGGATATTCCTATGATATTTTTTTGCAAGGCACTTTATCCCACTTGCTAAGATTATCTTGAGTCATTGCAAGCAAATGGAAACCTCAAAGATATTACCTTCGACTCCCTTTTGAAAAAATTTGCTAAAAGAGTGAAAGATTTTGGGAAGAAGATAACTCCTAAGTCTTCTAAAGAGGCTGCGTGCCTTTCTCATAGGGAAAAGAATCTTGCTTAAGATTCTTGCAGAGGAAGAGGTGGTCGAAGAGGAAGAGGAAGAAATTTCATAGGTGGGGGGGGGGGTAGACACTCTCAAGGAGAAAAGTTAGATTTGCATTGCATATGCTACAAAAGAGATGGATCACATGATGCATCCTTATGTAAGTTGCCTTGGGACAAAATTGAGCAGGAAACAAGCCAACCGAAAGGTAAAACTAATGACAAAGAGAAAGGTAAAGAAATTTAATCCACTGACTATGTTGTGGCACACTGTAATATTGGAGTAAATGAAGGCTTATTTAATGCTTCACTTGCTTCTTGGAAAAATGAATGGTTGCTTGATTCAAGAGAAACTTGCCACATGAATTTTAGAAGAAATTGTTTTGAAGAATTTACTAACAATTTTGATGGAGTAGTATACTTTGCAGTCAAATGAAAACTCAAGCCATCAAGGCTTCACACAATCAGGCTTAAATTTCCTGGTCTTCCAAACTTTCTTCCACATCATGTTCTATATATCCCATAGCTGAGGAGAAACTTGTTGTCCTTGGTCCACATCCACCAGCAAGGACACTCCATTCAAATGTTTGATGGGAAGCTTGAGGTGAGAAAAGCATCAAACCACTCACTTGTCATGATGGGGATAGAAGAAGAAAGGCTTCTCAAGCTGTAGGATACCTCTGCTCGTGCACAAAATATTTCATACAATTCTCATTATGAAGAAGGTACATTTCCATAAAGTTTATTATGGCATGCTAGATTTTGACACTTGAACTATGGCAGCCTCTACTTGTTGAAGAAAAAAGGTGTTACTGGTTTGCCTACAATTCCTAGGAAACTTAAGCAATGTGATGCTTGCATTCTAAGAAAGACTAGAAAACAATATTTTCATGATTCACATTCGAGAGCACATAGAAAAATTGAACTCATTCATTTATATTTATGTGGTCCAATGCCCGTTCTTTCTACAAATGAAAATAAATATATGATGACATTTATTGATGACTACATTAGAATGTGGTGGGTTTATTTATTGAAGAATAAATATGATGCTTTTCAAACATTCAAGAACTTTCATACATGGATTGAAAATGATGCAAAATCTCATATAGGCTCTATTCACACTGATAATGGAAAAGAATACACTTCAAATGAATTTGAAAACTATCTTCACTAACATGGGATCAAACATCAAACAATTGTGCCTTATAATCCCCAACATAACGGAGTAGATGAAAGAATGAATAGGACAATCTTAAATATAGTGCGCTCCATGATGTTTTTCAAAAATGTAAAATTGATTTTTTGGGATGATGCAGTTATTTGTGCTGTATATGTAAACAATAATGTCCATCTAATGCTATTAGAAACAAGACTCCTTATGAAATGTGGTATGGGCACATTCCTTTGGTAAAACATCTGAGGGTCTTTGGTTCCACATGTTATGCCCTTATTCCAAAGGTACGTAGAAACAAACTTGGTGCAAGAAGTCATAAGTGTATCTTCTTGGGGTATTCAAACACCTCAAAAGCATACTGTCTCAATGACGAAGTCAATAAAAGGTTTGTTGTATCTAGAGATGTAATCTTTCTTGAATCATCCAAAACTGTCAATGTTGTTGAGCAGAAACTTGATTTCTTGGATAGATTCACAAACAAAAAATAATTTCAATAATTTGATAATCAGATTCCACATCTTGAAGGGGGGATTCCTATACTAGATCAACCTGTGGAATCTTCTTCTGAACCACTCTCTCCCCCGCATGAAACTCTAACAACGGATGATACTTTGAGTGATGTGATTGACAGAATTGGGAGACCAAACCTTGATTCAATCCCAACTCAATCAACAGAGTAGCCTAGACCATCTAAGAAAGGTACCCCAAAGTGGCTGATAAGGACACTTGAAAGTGTTCATCCTGATGAGGTTGGAAAGACAGGAACTAGAAATACAAACCGAAAAAATGGAGGTGATGTAGATGACTCTGATTCACCTGTTGATAAGGATGTTTCTTATGATCGTGAATTGAATTTGTCTACAGATTTTGAACCAACTTCCTTCAAAGAAGTTGCTTCTCATGATGAATGGAAAGAAGCAATGCAAAAGGAGTATGATGCCTTAATAAAGAATGGCACTTGGAAGCTAGTTGATCCTCCATTGGGAACTAAAACAATTGGCTGCAAGTGGGTCTACAAGATCAAGTATAAAGCTGATGGCTCAGTTGGCAAGCATGAAGCTAGGCTTGTAGAAAAAGGTTTTGCACAAAAGGAAGGGGTCAATTATGAGGAGACTTTTTCCCCCACAAAAAAATGGGCTACCATCGAGACATTGTTTTCCCTAACAGCTCAAAATGGTTAGAAAGTCCATAAAATGGATGTAAAAAATGCTTTCTTGAATGGAGATCTAAAAGAGAACGTTTTTATGTCCCAGCTTGAATTATTTGTTGTGAAATGACATGAACATAAAGTATGAAAACTTGTGAAACCCTTGTATGGCCTCAAACAAGCACCGCGAGCCTGGTATGAAAAATTAACTGAGCATCTTTTGAAAGACAATTTCAAACATTATGATCTTGAGGATGCAAATTTGTTTGTCAAGAAGGTTGGGAAAACAGTTGTATATCTTGTGGTATATGTAGATGATATTTTGATGGCATGGAACAATGAGAGCTACATTGCATCCATAAAGAAGGAATTGAGGAAAGGTTTTGAAATGACTCATTTGGGCTATTTTGATTACTATCTTGGTATTCAAGTAATTCAACATCAGAATTCCATATTCCTTTCTCAAAACAAGTACATTGGAGATCTGTTGAATAGGTTTGGCATGACTGACTGCAATCCTCTAACTACTCCAATGGAAAAAAACTTAAAGCTCACATCCATTGAAGGAAAATAATTTTAGGATTCAACAAAGTATAGATAACTTGTAGGAAGTCTCAACTATTGAACTACTACCAGACCAGGCATTTTTTTCTTCTGTTGGAATCCTCTCCAGGTTTATGCAAAAGCCTTGTGAGGGACATTGGTCTGCTGCAAAAAGAGTTCTAGAGTAATTGAAGGGAACTCAAGACTTTGAAATCGAGTATACATAGGTGGGTGAATCCAGCTTGATTGGATACTCTGATTCAGACTTCGATGGAGATAAAGAAACTGGGGTATCTACTTCAGGTTATCCTATGAGTCTTGGATTAGGATTTGTCTCCTTGATATCACACAAACAATCCGTTCCAGCAGATTCCACAATAGAGGAAGAATATGTGGTAGCAGCTGAGGCAACAAAAGAAATTGTGTGGCTCATGAAAATTCTTGAAGATTTGCAGGTAAAACAAATACAATCAACTCCACTCATACTTGAAAATACCTGAGCAATAAAATTGGCCAAGATCCCAAAGTTCCATGATTGAATGAAGCACAACAATACAAAATATCATCCAATTCCACATCATGTTGAGGCCAAAACAATCCATCTTTGCCATTGTTCCACTAATGGAAAAATTGTAGATATCTTCACCAAAGCGCTTGGAAGAGAAAAGCTTGAAAGATTCAGAATGATGCTTGGACTCACCGACATCCCTTTAGATTAAGAGGGGGAATGTTGACACCTAATCATAGGGATTGGGTGAACAACTGTAATTAGTGTAAATAAATAATAGAGAAAATGGAGAGTCATCATGAGATGAACTGATAGTGACTCCCTCTTGTATATAATAATGAACAAACCTAAATGAAAAATACAATTACATTTGAGGAGTTACCTCCTGGCTTGACAATAATATCATGCTCTATGAAATGAATTCCTCCCAACATAATTTAACAACCTTCAACAAAAATCTTCCAAACAAAATATCATATGTCAATAAAAGCAAAGTTATAAAAATATAAGGAGATAGTTACCAGAATGCAAAACACAAATATAAATAAAAATACTTACGATATTTTGTTTCATCTCATTTACGATTTGTTTACCCAACTTTGTCGATACCTCTCTCGTGTCATACAATGAATATGATAACTGGTATTTAATCCTTTCATGTGACTTGGGTGGTTTTGTAAGTATGTAAACAACTTCATTGTCCGGTACTGAACACATGTCTATGACCTTTTCTGTCACAGAAATTCCATTATCATTAGGTATATAAACATATAGATATATCTTCACATCTTGGCTTCTCTTTCTTTCACATATGAGACATTTTCTAGAAGTTTCACTTCTTTTGATTTCTTCCAGTACGAAATCATATTCTTTTTTTTTCGCTGAAGCAAGAGTCGTACCTTCTATTTCATTAAATCTGAAAAATAATTACATAAAATACAACGGTCCCAAAGGAACTATGGGCCAAATAAAAAACTATCCCCTTAAAGCCGAGGGCACCAAGCTAAAGGCTTAAACACTAAACCAAGTTTCCCCAAAAAAACTACAAAACCCATGAAATACAGACACAACCAAGACTGTTCGATATCCCCTCAGTGATCTGATAGACGAAGCTCAAATGGGGCCGGACACGAGAAAAGACTTTAAATTTAGAATCAAACCTGATGAGGAAATAGGAACCAGTCTGAATGGATTTCAGGTCTGAATGGGGGGATAACCCTCAAGCCTGTAGAGCGCACGAAATCCACCAAATCCCGCCATGAAGCAAAACACACCCAGAAGATATTCCTCACCCGGATCTTCATATTTTTTCTTAACTGTCAATTCGCCTTGCCAGATGAAATGGCGGAGGATAATATCACAATACCTAGTAGCACGATGAACTACCATGCAATAAACAACCTGGGCCCACCAACATACTCGCTTATTCCTAACCGTAGATCCATCTTGCTTGATCCGATGGCTGAGGAGCACATCGCACGAGCCTAAAGCACCAAGAATTACCACGTGATGAGGGTGGTATTCCTTCCCCTTCCTTGGCCATGTGTTGCTTGGTGAGTGGAATCGCTCCCAACTCCGAAAAATCACTTCCAGCTTGAAGGGCATGTGATAGACCATAAACCACCTTGAGAGCGGTATTGCTACCACATAAAGGAAAATGGGGGTTTTAAGTCTATTGGGAAAGCCTGGATTCCAGCCCCACTCATCAACCCATCTCTGTGGGTGCATGAACCAATGTAAGATGAAAATCCATCCATCCGGCCGACCATCTCAAAGCCAGTGTCTGCCTAGCAACTTCCACCTGAAACTTATGTGTTTGTACTTACGAGGGTTGAGGAGATCGATGGTGACTTGCATCCCAAAAATGTCCTCACTTCAGAAAAAACACTTCATAATGAATCCAAATCAACTAGACCCTGCCTCTGTGGCTCTGTTTCGAAACACCATTCTGTCCTTAACTGCTTGGTTGTGACAGTGAGCCTTTAATCTATTCTGAGGCATCTCTTGGCAACTCAATGCGACTGTGATTTTGGAACAGAGCACCCCTTGATTAGCTAGAATGTCCACCAATTTATTTGCCATCCTTCACATATGGTTAAAACTCATTGTACGTAAGCACCTCTTATATACCTAGGGGGGATAATATGGGGTATCAAGGGAGGTACCCAAGGTAATAATGTAATAATGAGATGGGCCATAGTAATAAATAAGGTGGTTAACCCATATCATATAAGGGACCACAAGTAGTTAGTAATAATGTAATGGGCCAATGGTATTAGTGGATGGTAAGAGGGAACCATGGTAATGATCCATGGTATTGCATGTATGAGGCCTATATAGAGGCTAGAGACTCCACATGGAGGGATGTCAAGAAATATTGTCAAGGAATATTGTATGAACAAGCATATGGCTTGTGGAGTGTTCTCCTTCCTTAAGGAGTGAATGTATGGTGTTGCCCTACCTTAAGGGTTTAATCAATAAAGAATCATTTCTATCTATTTCTGGGTTTATTTACATTATCTTATATTTTCATATAAGATCTATAATATTTCTGGGTTAGATCTATAACAATTGGTATCAGAGCTCTTTCTTGGGCAAACAGTGGAGATTTTTTTTTTTATTCTTTGTAAGATTTCGGGGGCGTCGAGTTTATAAATCAGATCTGTATATTTTGGTACAAGATCTGCAAAATTTGATTGCATATCTGGATTCTATGTGAAAAAATACCTGATTTCAAAAAAAAAATCAGTCGAATCAGAGTCTGGATGAAGGAGATATCGCTGATTTAAAAATCAGTGGGGTTGCAGACAATTTTTCGGGGCAGTGATTTTGCGGCACAGATCTGGACGTCCTGGGGCCAGATCTGCAAAATCTAATTGTAGATCAGGATTCTTTGTGAAAAAATACTCAATTTCAAAAAAAAAAAAAAGTCAAATCGAAGTCTGAATGAGGGAGATATCGCTGATTTAAAATCAGTGTTTTTTTGCAGAAATTTTGGTGACGGCGGGATAGTTGCAGCGCAGATCTGAAATTCTAGTGCCTGGATCAAAATTTCTATCACATGGGCAGATGCATAATGGTTGTTCCATTTCCAAAAACAGGTTATAATAGGAATTCTGAGAAATATTGACGGAATTGTGGCCCTTTCAAATTTTCGACAAGTAAGCGAATTTTTCTCAAACCCTCTTCATGGAAAAGTTTATTGGAAAAGATGATAGTCCTACTATTGAAGAATTCATACAAAATTTAAAGAACATATTTGGGGAGGGATGGAATTATATGGTACCACTTTTTTTGAAAGAAGAGGCTGCCATATGGTGGAAATCACTGGGCATCTTTAACTTGGCCAAATTCCCGGATGAAGAAATGAAAAAACTCCTTATGGACAAATGGTCTCGGGCTAGAAAACAAGATAAGGGGAAACATGTGGAGTTATTTCCTACTGGTATATCCTTATTGCAAGTTCATGGGTTGATTCAGAAGGAGAAGATCGTTATGTCTGTAAATCCTAGTTGCAAGCATAATTTTATCAAGGTTCATTTGGCACAAAAATTGCAAGTTCCAGCCAAACACATTGAAAACACACAAGTGGATGACGAGGATGTTCAGATTTATAAGGATTTGAAGCTTTCTATGGATAAGTATGTGTTGCATGGTGATTTTTATGCTTCAGATATGGATAACATGGATGTTGTTTTGGGATACCCTTGGATGGAATCAGTGGGTACTATCAATATTAATGTACATAAGGAATTCCTGAAGCTCTGGTATAAAAAGAAGAAAATTCATTACAGGATATTTACATTAATAAATAGGTAGAGTCCAAGGAGGCTGAAGCAGAAGATATTCCAGGGACTGACATATCAGATGATGAGCCTTTGATGACCGACAATCAAACACAAACAGAGGCTAAAGCAGAAAAGGTTACAGGTACATCAGATGAGGGCGCAGTGGTTGAATTCATATTGGAAAAGAAGACATCACAACAGGCACCACAACAAGGTGAATTAAAGAAAAAGACACCGTGGGTTAAAACTTCAACATATCATCACCCACATCACCCCGCAAGACAACTATCAAGATGGCAACCAATTAGCCACAAGGACAACAACCCCCGCAGGACAAATAGAGAGGAGCGAAGATCCACCTACTACACATAAACACAGAATAGCTACCATGGTCAACTTCCATCTCAAGCGAGCGAGGCACCAACGAGATCGATGGTTCACCTTTCTCTTGGATGGCTAGATGCACGTGCATGGTAACAATGGACTACTCTTTTGAGTAGATCTTATTATTTGTGTTCTTCCCATGTTTCGGGGACGAAACATGCTAAGGGGGGTGGAATGTTATATACCTAGGGGGGGTAATATGGAGTACCGAGGGAGGTACCCCAGGTAATAATGTAATAATGGGATGGGCCATAGTAATAAATAAGGTGGTTAACCCATGTCATGTAAGGGACCACAAGTAGTTAATAATAATGTAATGGGCCCATGGTATTAGTTGATGGTATGAGTAAACCATGGTAATGATGCATGGTATTGTATGTATGAGCCTATATAGAGGCTAGAGACTCCACATGGAGAGATATGAAGAGAAGTAATATTGTATGAACAAGCATATGGCTTGTGGAGTATTCTCCTTCCATAAGGAGTGAATGTATGGTGTTGCCCTACCTTAAGGGTTTGATAATAAAGAAGCATTTCTATCTATTCAGATCTTATTATTCTTGGGTTATTTCTATTGTCTTATATTCTTGGATCAGATCTACAACAAGTGGTATCAGAGCTACAACACATCCTCAATGGCTGAGGCATCCACAATGTCATGTTCTCGCTCTTTCCATACTGCCACCATTTTGACCTGTTTCCTGCACCCACAAGGACAAATTTGCCTTTATTAGGCCATTGGGCAAGTTCTAATCCAGAGAAATTTCAAATTAAACGGGAAAAAACATGTGAAAAATTGGGTCGTGCGGTTAGCGCGACTGTTCTTAAAACAGTCGCGCTAGTGGCGCGTCTCCCTTGGGTTTTTCACCCCATTAGCGCGGGTTCGCGCCGGATACCCGCGCCAATGGGGAGAAGCCCTAATTTCGCAATTCCCCCTTGTTGGGGCCCAATCAGGAACTAAATGAATTAAAAATGGTATGAAAATGGAGCTAAGGGAAGCACCTCTTACCTGGAACTGACGAGGTCGCGAATGATTGCACGGATTGGTCGTAATCGCCGCTTGAAGTTTGCCTCCCAAATGGACTCTTTTCACTCTCCAAGAGGTAAAATGGTAAAAGTAATTTTAATTTTACATTTTCACCCTATTTATAAGCCTTTTAACTCATTTTTTGGTTTAAAAGGTTATTTTTGAGTATTTTAATGTATTTTTGGTCGAAAATGGGTTTTACGTTTACTTCTTGTGTAACGACAGGTCTTTTGCGCAGCTTCGACGGTGAAACGAGTTGTATTTTATACTTTTTCGGATTCGGTAAATACACGAAAAAGTCACTATGGAGTCATCTTTTAGCTCCTTTCTGACTCGCTAAACGTGAAAAGATTGTCGAGTTATTCCTCTTGACTCGTTAAAAGTAAATAAGAGGCGGTCGTTTATAAACTCTTTTTCCGACCATATAAAGAATGAAAAGATCGTCAGACCCTTGTCGTTTCAGGTTCGTTAATGGAAACGAAACGATGTGATATTGGTCGCTTTTTTACTTTTTCGGATCGATGTCACTATTTACAAAAAGTACTCCTTGGTTGTAATGATTGGGCGGTTCTTTCGAGCATCGTTTTATACTTTTTTCGGGCTCGAGAGACACAACTTTACGAAAAAGGAAACCCCTGGAGTTTTCTTTTTGTTGTCTTTTCAAACTCTCTAAACATGAAAAGACACCGAGTTCTTCCTTTGTCAGACTCATTAAAACTGACATCGGATTCCGTCAAAATGACGCTCCTCAAGCATATGCAATCCCCATCAAGCTTGTCATCCAAAAATAACCGGGGTACTCGCCAGAAATGGTGGGGGAATAAAGGAATCATAATCATCGTCATCAGCAGTATGTCACTCTTGAACATGGCACTTTCTGCATTTGTGCCTGGGTGGGGACATCTCATCTCGTTTCACATTTGCCTCCATGGGTTTGGGTTATCCTATTTGACCATTCATCTGCTCATCGTCTTGTCATCGTGACCCCTGATCATTTGACCTCAAATACTGCCAAATCCGTCGTTCTGCCGCCGATATGTTCAAGAGAAGTTGGCCTCTACAAGAATACTCAACCTCCCTCCGATATCTCACACAAAACATATTATCTCTTTCTGTCTCGTGTCGATGATGTGGGAAACATTATGGCCGACCTTCGATCAATATCACTTCCTATCGACTTCAACTCATTATCTAGGAAGGTGACCTAAAGACTCCCTTCAGGTACCTTGGGGCTTGCATGCCTCAATAGCAGGTTCTTTGTGTTCAACGCGAGGTTTTCATCATTGGCCTCCGATCGGATGATTCTACGGGTGTTCGACACCGGCTCATTTATTCACACGCCGTGGATTGTACCTATAGTACCTTGAGGACCATCGTCCTTATTGGTGGCACCTCTCGCGTCTGTTAACAATTTTCATCATTGACTGGTAATCAGACGATGTTCATGCATGTTTGACTTCGGCTCCTATATTCACATGCTTGAACTTGTACTGTGTTCGGGTCGAGTTGGAGCGCAAGACCCCGGTTGTGCATATTGAGATCCGGGTTGTATTTTGTGGATTATTGTAATCATTACATGACTCATTCATTGGATGGCTTTGACCATACCTGAGTCCATTCATAGATCCTCATCAGATGGCTGCATCCATGCCTGGGATCCAGTTCTATACTCTGTTACGGATGGCTGCGTCCATGCCACATATGTATCATGTACTTGAGATATCAGTTGTACTTCTTTTCGCAGGTTCTCCGGCTGCAATGTTTCAGTCACACATGTTCTTGTAAAGCACTTCACCCCTCTCTCTCTCAGGCCTCATGCTTTAGGGGGTATCTGTTACACAGTAATTTGTCACCGTTTGTCATTGTCCCTGTTACCCCTCTCCCGCATCTTGGAGGACCCATTCCGGGACTTGTGAGAAGTGAAAAGACTTGAAACCACTTGCATTATCCACCTCTAAACATGAGCTTCATATGCCCTTAAGACATATCTGGCTCATTTCCCTTAAAAACATCCCTTTTTTCATTAGCGCTGGTGCCCTGTGTTATGCCCACACCAATGGGGAAAATCCTATTGAAAGGGCGCGCCATTAGCACTCTGTCCTAGAGTCACAATCGCGCCAACCATTTTGGGCAAAGTTTTCAACTACTCAAACCTCCGAAGGTTCTATCCAACTCATTCACCAAACTGATTCCAAGTTGAGTGAGGATGGTTTGGCTTCGAATCTTCTTGGATGGAAAGTAGTTTGCCACCATTCCATGGAAGTTTCCAAGTGATGAAGCCAAATCCATTATTGTGGGGGATTGACCTTATCTCTTCCTTTTCCTCTATAAAATCTTGTCTCCATGGCTTGAGCAAGCTAGTTCTAGTTCTAGTTCTAGTTCTGGTTCTAGTTCTGATACCTCTGACTCTGGTGGCAATACTTGTGCTGAAAGGAAGATATCGAAAGATTGGAGTTGCAAGAAGCCTTCTTTGTATCCATAAGGATTTATCTAAGTAAGGATATTTTGTCACTAAAGAGAGAGAGAGAGCTTGTCCCTCACCCCTTCAAGCTTTTGCAAGACTTGTGTAGCTGAGCACCCAGCCAAAGGAGGACTTGACGTCATGACGCTGGTTGTATTCTCCTTTGTTGAATTATTAATAATAGATGACTATCATTATGGTTCCATTCTCGTTGTACTTGTAATGGTTGATGTTGAATTATATCCTTCCTGACTGATGTATAATTGCATATATTAGATTTCACGCTTGTGTTTGTGTTGTTCTCTTTGTGTGCAGGTGTCCATGGATAGTGGAGGATCATGACCGGCCAAGACAAAGGAACGTGGGCGACATCTCTTCTACAAACTAAAGCGTTGGATCTCAAGTAGGTCTTCATCACTTACTCTTTATTTGCAATTAGGAACTTGCGTGATAGCATTGTTTGATTTTTGCTAGACCCATTCTGGGCTAGTAGGTATCGCCTCTATCCGTAGAGGGGATTTACCTCTCCAACAGAGTTGAGGGTGCCTTCCCCATCAAGGAAACCAGTGGGGAAACGAAGATGAGAAATATAAGCCCCTCTACCCTTCCTCATTTCCATGGCTTTACCTCAGAAGATCCAAACACTTTCTTATTTGAGTTTGTTGTCATATGCCAAATCTATGACTACACCATTGATGAGAAGAAGTTGAAACTATTTCCATCCACTCTAAAGGATGCAACTTTGCGCTGGTTCATGGGTTTACTTGGAGATAGCATCACAACTTTCGCTCAGATGAAACAAGCCTTCAAAAACAAGTATCGAGACTGTTGTAGGCCTAAATACACTAAAGAGGAAATTTTAGGATGAACTTAAGCAATGATGAACCCCTATAAGGTTATGAAGAAAGATTTCAGCTTATCTACAAAAGAGCCAAGTGTACACTTCATCGTGAGTCACTAAAACAAGTCCTGCTTAGACGAGTAAGGGAATATCTTCTGGATACCCTCAAATTGTTAGTAGGAAGGGACATCCACCAGTTACCCTATGACTATGTGCGTGGACTTACTAAGGTCTCCACGCACATAGTCATAGTGAGTCATAGGAATTTAGTAAGAATCAAAGATCATTGTATGGGGAAGTAGTCTGGGGTAGAAAAGTTTATTTTCTACAGTTAGGTGAAGGGGAAGGATCCTACTACTATGTGCGTGGACACCTTAGTAAGTGCACAAGCTAAGTGCACATGCCCCTGCAGTTGTGTGTCCAGGGAGGAAGAGTCTGTAACAAAAATATTATATCAATAAAGACTATTTTTGGACCTACAAATTGTGAATATGTGTCCTTACATTTACTTATAAAATTATATTTTTGGAGCTACAAATTGTGTATTTGGGTCCTAACATTTACTTATGAAATTTATGTGTATTCACTTTGTTTTCTGCACTTATCTGAAGAAACACTTAATTGGTACATGAAAGTAATAGATCTGATAGTTTACATGATGTTATGAATTCTTTAAGTATTTCACGAAGGGTTAGACATTGTTTATGTAAGTTACTATGATTTCTGTAGTTAAAGGGTTAGGGTTTTCAAATGTGGGGATAAAGCCCTAGAAGTAACAGAAACCCATCACATAGACCAATGGATCCAAAAACCTTGTTCTGTCATCCCCCAATACTGCTTCGGATGATACTACAACCTGCGCTACATTGTGTTGCTACCAAAAGGCCCAACAGTTTAGGGTTTTGTTGGTTGGTGCAACTAACTCTAAACTTGGGTCAAGACCCCTCAAGCCGAAAAATGGTTCCGTTTCCAAGACCCAGATTTGTTTGAGGAATGTTTGATGTCGAATAAATTGTTCCCCACTACGAAACAAATTGAGAATTGGATAGATCGGAAGCTGTACAAATTTACAACTCAGGAAAACAAGGATATGCATTTTTCGAAGGAAGGGTGGCTAAATTGATATTTGTATATGGATGAACACAAAATTTTCTTTTGCTCTTTTTCATGTGAATTACACCAATGGTTGTTGAAATTGGTAGATAACTAAGGCACGTGGAAGTTAGAAAACCCTATTGTGTGGAATCTAGAGTTGGTAAGGCATATGTAAGCTTGAGAAAACAAGATCGTGAGAGCTCTCTATTACTGGATTGATAGAATTTTGGGTGGATTCATCACTAAATTCGCGATCGATACATCTTTAAGCTATAGCAAAGTTAAAGGATGATTCTTCAAAGGACCAAGAGGTAAGTACTTGAAATCCCTAAAGACTTGGATTAAAATTCTATTGTGAGAGAAAAGGGTTATGCCATTAAATTAATGTTTAGAAGAGACCTAATGGAAGCTACACAAAGTGGAAAAACATTCAGAGGATACCTAGATTCAGGTGTTGAATATAGCCCTTTGCTAGGAGCACCTGATAGTGATGAAGAAAGTAGTGTTCTGAGGCCACCTATAGGTGCGTTACATACGATAAAGAAGAGTAGCGGGGATACAAAATCCTTCCACTCCGCCTCCACCATCACCTCCACCGTAAACACCTACACCTAACCCTCCACCTCCAATATCCAACATGGCCAACACGATGAAGATACCCATATTCAAGGGCCTGGGAACATAAGACCTTGAATTTTTTTTGTTTGTAGCAGATGTTGTGTGGAAGTGACAATAGGTGTTATGCAACTAACTCACAACATAGAAGAAAAGATAGATCAATGCCTTAAAAATCAGCCTCTTCGATGGGGAAACCTCCTTTAAATTAGACAAATGAAAATTTCTTGGACAATGCAAATGACAAAACCTCCTTTCTCTATATAGGAGTTTAAAGGGTCGCAATATAATCAAATTTGACATAACAATAATAATATAAGGGAACAACAATAACAATAGTGGGCTTCTATGGGGCACAATAATAACAATGTGCGAACAATAGGGGAACAACAATAACAATAAGGGCTATAATGACAATAGTAATGGGGGAATCACTAGTATTATAGGGACCCAACATGCCCCTCTCCTTCAAAAAAGTATTGTCCTCAATGCTTGAGTAGTTTTTTATACTTCTATATAAAATTCTCACCCTCCCATGTGGAATATTTAGTAGGTAAGTTCTTCCACTTGATGAGATACCTGAAACTGATCAATTTTGTAGTTATCAAGTTCTTGTTTATGTGAATGATTCAGGTTCCAATATGATTTTTTCCTTCCTCATCAAGTGCTGGCAATATTGTTTGAACTGGAAGTTTGTCACCTATAACCTTCTTTAAGCATGAATCATGGATAAGTAGGTGCACTCGGGAAGCTGTAGGAAGCTCCAATTTGTATGCCATAGTACCAATCTTTTGAAACACCTTGTACAAACCATAATACTTTGGTGATAATTTATTATCCTTCTTAGCTTACTTGAGGGACATTTGTTTATATGGTTGTAGACGTAGGAATACCTAGTCACCTACATCAAAACGTCTTTCGCTGTGATGTTGATATGCCTGTGGTTTCATTCTATTATGTGCTAAAGTAAGGTTATCCTTTAAGAGATGGAGAACTTGTTGATGCTCTATTTCATATTCCACTACTTGAACCTTAGAATTTTCTCTTAAATATGATGTGATGGATAGTGGACGATATCCATAAAGTTCCATAAATGGAGTCATTTTTGTTGCAGTATGGAAGGAATTCGTTGGGTTGTGTTATATTCTTTCCATGATTAGGTGGGTGGACCTACCTCTGGCTTCGTGCATGGTTTTCGCACATGGTTTTGAGTGCAATGGTTTTTCATTCCATGGTATTGGATGCTTCGGCATCTATATATATATATTCTATATCTATATATATATTATCTATATAATATATATATATATATTTTGTAACATTGAAAGGAACATCATGAAAAATCAATTTGTAGTCCCAGTTTTGGGATCTAGGGGAAAATCTCTATGTATAATTGTTTTATGTGTCATGTGTTAGCATTCAGAATGAACCTCAAGGTTGAGAAGTGGCAATTCTGAGGTAACCACAGAGCAAGCTTTTGATCTGGCATCTAGCCTTGCCAGACCAGAGAGGGCTCTCTCTTTGCTAACTGAGGGTGGCTGAAGTAACTGAATCTTAGGCTAGCTATGAAGAATGAGGATTTGGTTGAAAATTGTGGGTCGAAAACATCAAGAGAAGGGACCATTGGGCTATGGAATCGAGGCTAGTTTCTGCTGGAAAATTTGGGGCAAGGTAATGACAATGTTAAGCCAGATTAAAGATATAATGAGAGAAGAAAAGAGGAAAAATACCACTACCCTAAAGGAATCAATCAGGGGATGGATCTACAGTGGCAACTTTAAAAGAAAGAGAAGCACAGGGTTACACAACAGAGCATCTAACATAGGATGGATTCTGAAAAGATAACCACTACATTAAACAACATAATCACTGTGAAAGGAGAATTGTGCATGGATGGATTCCTAACACCTACCTTATAGAATGTTGTAATGAAATTAGCAGAAAAAACAAAGCATGGAAATGAATTTACAAAAAAAACATGCGGCACATTAAACATCATGATGGATCCTAATTTTAAAGGGTAGAGACTACTCCAATAGAATATTATTCAGAAAAGTTTAATCTTTACACAGTCCAATAGAAGCTTTCCTCTGCTAAAAAATTTTAACCCTTTACACTCTGAAATTCATAAAATATATACAATTAGCTCATCCCTGTATGAAGGGAGTCGAGCTCAAAGATCTCCCTATAGATAGAAACAGTTACATTAAATTTGGACCAAATTTATGAAAATAGGGGTCAAATATGAACTCATATCTCTTGAACCATAACACCTGTTACAAAATTGAAAGAGGATTTTGTAGATAAGATCATGTTTGAGAAAAACCTCTCTCAAATTTTGGAAATTTGTTACCCGTTGCTTGGAATTGGTGCACAAAATAATCTCTAAAATAGGAAATCATTAAATATTTAAATATGTAAAAATACGATGTAAATATTTAGTCAAATATTCCAATTCATGACACCTGTGAATAAAATGAAAGAGGTTTTATTTATATGGCTTGTGATTGACACAAGCCTCCTTGGGTTTCTCAAAATTACTTTGCATCTATTGTAACATAGCGTTGCACTACAATGACTAAAACAGTAAAACGAATGCAAAATTTGTTTTGTTTTAATCTAGGCTTCAAATATCACTGCATATCTCTCATATAGTAACATGTATTCATAAACTGAAGGAGGTTTTTGTTATTTGGTATGTGATTGAAAAAAGCCTCTTTGACGTTTGTAAAATTCATGTCCATTACTTTATAAAATTATTTTGTAGCAAACTTGTTCCTGTGTGCAACAAATGACCTCAAAACATGCATAAGCAAGAATCAATCACTCATTTTGATCATATCTTCTGATCTAGAAACCAATTTTTGGCGTGAAATATACCATTGGAAAGATATTTCTGAGCTTCCTACGATGAGCATACTTAAGATATTATTTGCACTAAAAATCATGTGCAAAATATCTCTGAAAACCAGACATAGTAAGAGCCCATTTTGATCCCTGGTGACAGGCTGTGAAGACTGGAACTAACATTATGCTCTTTCTATTATTTATTTTCTATGTTTTAGAATTCATATGTAGGTAATTTATGTATGGGGTTAAAACCTACAATTGGTATCAGACCAATTTTGGCTTCAAGGGGACGCCTTTGTTGCTGAGGGGTTTCGTTTGGGCCTGCAGTAGGCCCTATTCAGTGAGAGATCTACAAGAACGATTTTGGTAGTGAAAGAAGATGGTGAGCAGTGGAAAGATAGAGATCGAGAAATTTAATGTTCAAAGTTTTGAGTTGTAGAAACTCAATATGGAGGATATGTTGATGGATAAAGATCAATGGATCACGGTAGATCTAGGTACTAAACCAACAAGAGTGTCTGATGAAGAATGGAAGAAGTTGGATCGGAAGGAAAAGAGCACAAAACGATTGTGTGTCTCAATTTCAATATTGTTGAATGTGTCAGGGGAAGCTATGGTGAAGGCTTTGTGGGACAAGTTAGGGACTTTGTACCAATCTAAGTCTCTGGTGAATAAACTATTCCTATGGAAAAAGTTGTATAACCTGAGGATGAAAGATGGAGACTCGATGGCATTTAATACTTGATGAGCCTCATAATTAGGTAAGTATATGGACATTCATTCGCCTCCTAGCTTAGTCAAATCAACTCTTGTCACAATTTATTACATGTTTTGATTATATTTTGTTTAATGGGATGAGTGAAAGTGAGATATTATGCCTAGAGGACTAATGTGTATTAAATGTAGGTTTATGAGAGAAAATCAGGGAATTTTTGCAAGATTAAAGGCTGAAACTCAAATGGGACAAAAAAGAGAGCTTTTAGGAGGTAAATTCTCCTCATTTACTCCTCCCTCATTCGAATATTACTCCATCAATAACACTAGCTCGGAGTACAAGCAACCAAGTCATGAAGATCAAAAGGCAGCCGAGCAAGTGATAATCAAATAGTTATTTCATCTCAAGTTTGGGAGTTGAGGCTCCCTAGATTTAAAGAAATTGTTGGAGACTTTAGTTGTATAAATAAAGAGGCCCAGAGCCTCATTAGGATTCGAATTTTTGTTGTAAAAACACTAGTTATTTTGGAGCTCCAGACATGTGGAAGACATTGTTATCTAATTTTCTATTTTGATAATCAGAATGAGCTTTTTTATGATCCAGTACTGAGTTAACTCAGAGGGCTAAAGCTCTTGGGTTAGGGAAAACCCTAGTAGCAAAGGCTCCTCTTCTTGTATCTGTATGCTTAGATTAGTTTCATAGTTTCATGGTGAAATTGTCCTTAGAAGTATTTCGTTGCAAGTAGTATAGATTTGATTAGTTTGTTTATTACTTTGTTTCCATTTGTGATTTACTTTAGCAGTGGGTTATAGGGGATAAAAGGAGCACCAAAAAGTTATCAATAGGTGTCTTGGCCTTATTTTTTGTGCAGGGATCATGATTTGAGGAAAGGGCCCCTATGCAGGCCCAAAAAGATAGATTTCTACTTTCTCATAGAATTTTAAGTTTATTGTACTTGAACCAGCATTTGATCACTTTACAAGTGTAGGATTTAATTACCATTTCTTAAATTTTCAATCTTACAGTAGATCTCATCAATGAATTCATCTTATTCTGCAAATTTTCCTCATGCATGATGTAGACAACTAGCTCATTAAACTTTGTTTTTCTAGCTTAGTGAAACTCTTCTTGTTTACATGATTTTTGGTCAAATACCATTGTTTAATGTAGTGCAGGCGTTTTAGAAGTAGAGAAATATTTCATAGCAAGAAACCTCCTTCCAACTTCACCCATCCATCAGGATTCCTCATTTTCACTAAGGCCTTCAACAATTTCATCATTTTACATGGAAACTTCTACAAGCATGTTGAGAAAATCCAACCATATCCCAACCTTGGTTTTGAGTTCTGAGTGATCCTAGGAATTTTCTCACTCCATTCCACCCACCAACCACCTTCCCTAGGCCTTCCATTAGCTTCAGCACCCATGATTTTTCCCTTGGCTATATCCTGTAGAAATACAAGGAATCCTATAGGTTTTCCTGTAGTGGCCAGTTTTGAGGCCGAATTGAGGGAAAACCTCCAAGAAGCCACAAAAGGTCACCTAAGGGTCTCGCAAACCTTCCAACCATCCACTAGTGTCCCTAAGCCACCTACCACATCACCAAAAGGTATTAGCTTTCACACTTGTTTTTCGATAAAAAGAACAACAAGAGAAAAAAAAAATAGATTTATTTAAGTCCTTTACATGCATAGTAGTGATGTTTGATGTTTTGAACTTCCATGCTTAAGACAATAGCATTTCATACATGTTAGCTTGGCATTCTTGTAAAGCATAGTTTCTTAGTAGTTAGTTAGGAAATGGTGTCTTTTTAGCATTGGATTTCAGTGCTTTTCCTTATTGTCGTAGACAAGATTTCTCCTAGAGTATATTTCTCTTTCTTTCATTAGTAATCAAGCTTCTTCTAAATCCATAGAAGTCTGGATTGAAAACCCTAATGGTCTCTTGCCAGCTGACTAGTGACAAAAGGTAAAACCATCACTTTTACTTATGTATACAACATTGTCACCTCCAAGTTTATATGAACCCTAGTTAATAAAGTAAAGATGGTAGTTGCAGGAGTTGCAACATTCTTGCTGCAATACTGGTGCTCATCACTTTTTGGTGCCATTGCCGAGGAGGTGTCTGAGTAATATGTAATTACTGATTTATTTCTTCCATTTCTTGTTTCTAATATTCTGCTAGTAGTTTCATTTCTGCAAAAGTAATTTAGTTTGCTTCTTTTTCCATTGTGCATTATTTGCTTTCCTTTCCATTTTGCAAGTAAGCTTTCAATAAAGTAGTTAATTTTTCATTCAATTAGTAGTTTTCATTCAGTCTGCAATTTCAATTCTTGAATAACTTTCAAAGTTTGAAAAAATACACAAAACAAGACAAAAAAAAAATTCATGCCTCGTAGGAGTAGGGATAACTTAGGGAATTTTTTTCCAAATACCCCCACTGCTTCAAACAGCCAACCTTCCCTCTTCTTCAGTGACTGTGAACTGGAAGAACCCTTAGGTGAGAAACTATAAATATTTGAAGAACTTATAGGGGAAGAAGAAGAAGAAGAAGAAGAAGAACCCATTCCTACTGAACCAATTACTGAAAACATAAATAACAGAGGAAATATGGAAAGAGTTGAGGGTGCCTTCCCCATTAAGGAAACCAATGGGGAAACGAAGATGAAAAATATAAGCCCCTCTACCCTTCCTCATTTCCATGGCTTGACCTCAGAAGATCTAGACACTTTCTTATTTGAGTTTGTTGTCATATGCCAAATCTATGACTACACCAATGATGAGAAGAAGTTGAAACTATTTCCATCCACTCTAAAGGATGAAACTTTGCGCTGGTTCATGGGTTTACCTGGTGATAGCATCACAACTTTGGCTCAGATGAAACAAGCCTTCAAAAACAAGTATCGAGACTGTTGTAGGCCTAAATACACTAAAGAGGAAATTTTAGGATGAACTTAAGCAATGATGAACCCCTATAAGATTATGAAGAAAGATTCCAGCTTATTTACAAAAGAGCCAGGTGTACACTTCATCGTGAGTCACTAAAACAAGTCCTACTTAGAGGAGTAAGGGAATATCTTCCGGATACCCTCAAATTGTTAGTAGTAAGGGACATCCACCAGTTACCCTATGATGATATCAAGACTGTCTTTCGAAACCATTCTATGGAAGCTAGGCAAAAGGGTAGGGGTATTCAACCTATGGTCAGTCCATCCTCTTCCAATTCATCCATAAAGGGTGAAATTGTAAACATGTTGAAGGATTTCAAGAGTGAGATGTTGCAAACCTTTTCTCTACATATGGACACTATGCACATTAAGAGAAAATAGGAGGAAGCAGAGAGAGCCTTAGCCTTTTTCTACCCTATATGCACCAAGAGGCACCCTAGGAATGAATGTCCATTGAATTCTATTGAAATATGCTCAGTTTGTGAAGAAAACCACTCCACAGTGCCATTCTCTCCGTGGATTAAAAGCTCTATATCAAGGAGCTGAAGGGGTAACTGAACAACTCAGCTACAGAAACCAAAGCAGACCTCATGGGCCTAGGCCGTACTAGCAGGGCATGCAAGGGTCGTTCCATGCATATTACAACCCTAACCAGGCCACACCCATACCTTCTTGGGCCCCCCTTGCTCATCCTTCCTAGTCTACACCTCCTCTTTGGTCCTTTGCACCTTAGTATCATTCCCAGCCAACCAGCCAGTCATTTCAACCATATGCTCGGCCACAACCTCAGTGGAATGCACTGTCCCAGGGGTGGCGACCCCCATACAACAATGCTCTAGCTTTATTTCCTTCACCACCTAATAAACCATAACTATTACACCCTACTCCACCTAAACCACCCCAGATTCCTACCCACCCAAATCCGAACCTAAACAACAGACAGGCACAACAAGTATAGAGTGGAGAGACATCTTATCCAGCTTATGCTATGAAAATTCAAGAAATTGACCTAAGATTTGGGAGAGTACTCCTGGACAGCCAACCTCTATCTCCAACTAGGGAGGTTGAGGAAGAAAGAGAAGAAAGCATGCCTAAAGTAGATCCACCATCCGTTCCTAAGAGATTAATGCAGCCACTCCAACCTACCCCAGAAGAGACTGAACTTATGGGAGAATTGAAAAACCTATTTGTAAAAATTCCACTTCTCCAAGCTATTAAAGATGTACCTATTTACAAAAAGTTGATTAAAAAGAAGTGCTTCAAGCATCCAGGGAGGTGAAGAAGAGATGCCCCTACCGTTAATGTCATTGGACAACTATCTGACTTAATGATGGGGCAGGTAATCTGTCCAAAGTATTTCGACCCTGGAAACCCTAGAGTATATGTGGACATCAATGGCACCATTGTACCACACACTTTGATTGATTTTGGGGCTACCATTAATGTGATGACCAAAGACATCATATTGAAGCTCAACCTCCAAGGTTCATTGAGAAAGACCACAAGAATTTTGCAATTTGCAGACCTCTCCACAGTGACCCCTAAGGGGATTGTGGAGGATGTGATGGTCTCCATTGACTCTTGGGAGTACCTTGCAGATTTCCTAGTTCTCCAACCTAAGGCTAAGCTTACTGGTTACCCTCTCTTCCTTGGGAAGCCCTGGTTAGGCACTGTCGATGCCGACATTAGCTACAGGGTTGAAAATATGACCATAAAAAATGGGCATATGTCCAAGTTGTTAGTCTTATACCCTCCTGCTCAACCATCTCTAGAACATGACTTACCTTTGTGGCTGGAAGAGGAGTTAGAAGATGAGGTTTATTCTACCCAACTCTATGCCTTAGAAACAACCATGGGAGGGGGACAACAAGATTAAGATGATTTTATTGAACACATACTCCAAAGTCCAACTCCTAGTACATTTTCCTTAGAAGAAGTAGTAAAGGGAACCCAAAACAACCATCAAATTGATCTATGCTTAGCTGATTCCAACCCGATCCATGTTAAAACCATAGAATTCAGCCCTGAGAGATCTTTGAAAATCAACCCATCTCTTTCTGTTTAGCAAGAAGAAAAGTTTTGCAACCTACAAAAGGAACATTTGGATGCCTTTGCTTGGAGTTAGAAAGAAATGAAGAGAGTGCACCACTTAGTGTGTACTCACCACATTTATGTCAAAGAAGGTTGCAAGCTAATCTGAAAATCCAAAAGGGGAATGAATCGAGCTATTAAAGATATAGTCAAAGAAGAATTGCAAAAGTTTTTGGATGCAGGATTCATTTGCCCTATCTCAGACAGTGAGTGGGTCTCTCCTTTGCTGTTGGTTCCAAAGAAAAATCGTAAGTGGAGGATTTGTATCGACCATAGGGAGTTCAAAAAAGCTACAAAGAAGGACCATTTCCCTTAAAATTCATCGACCAAGTTCTAGATGGCTTGGCAGGGAATTTTTTTTTCTCTTTTCTAGATGGATTCAACAGTTACAATCAAATATAGATAAGCCCGGAAGACCAGGATAAAACCACTTTCACTTGTCCTTGGGGTACTTTTTCCTATAGGGTCCTTCCTTTTCGCCTATGCAATGCTACTGCCACTTTCCAGAGAATGATAAGCCTCATAAATGGGGAATTATATGGGCTCATTTTACCTCCTAACCTAGTCAAATCAACCATTCTCTTAGCTTATTGTATGATTTTCTGATTATATTTATGCTTATAGGGTGAGTTGAGTTAGTTATTATGCCATGTGGTCTAACATGTATTTAATGCAAATTATTGATGGATTTCGAGGTCAAAGTCAAGGATCTAGTAGTCAAACTACAACAATAACTCGAACTAGATAGTGGAGAGGACTTATAGGAGGTAATCCCCCTCATTTATTACTCCTCACTTTGAATTCCCCTTGATTCAGCTCAGAGTACTAGCATCCGAATCATGCATTAGAAGGCAGCCGAGCAAGTGGAAGATGATTGATAGTTATCTTGAGTTTTCGGAGCCAAGCCTCCCTGATTTTAAGGAAACTATTGGTAGCTTTAGATGTATAATTAGAGAGGCTTAGGGCCTCACTAGGGTCAAATTTTTTGCTTGTGTAAACTTTGCTCAAATTTCGGGCTTACTATTTCATGATATTTTTATGTAATCTTGCTATTTTTTGATAATGAAGATGGAATCCTTTTTGAGCTAGCACTGAGTTACCTCAAAGGGCTGAAGCTCTTGGGTTAGGGCCCAATCCATGTAGCCAAGTTTCTCTTCACTTGTATTTTTATTCTTTACTTCAGTTTGTAGAATAATTTGCTGTTAGATGTATTTATCTTATGGTTAAGAATAGGTTACTGTTGATGATTTAGTAGCTTGCTTCCATTTTTTCTTTCTATAGCAGGTTAAGAAGTGATTAGAGAAGATTCAAAAGGCTAGCAACAGTGCCTTTGCCTCTCTTCCTCCCTCTGGGACCATGATTTGAGGCAAAGACTCTATTGCTGCCCCAAAAACACAAATTTTCCTCATTCCTAGGACTTCTAGTGTTTGCAGCTCTCTAATAGGTTGATAGTCCAATTTTACTTTGATTTATATATTCTTTAGCATGTTCACTTTCTGATTTGCAATAGTCCTTTTGCATGCTTTCCTTTATTACAACATTTCCCGGCATTTCCTTCTATACATCATAGTTTAGACCATTTTAATGCAAAACTCTGTTTTTCCTAGGATGCACTCATTTCATTGGTTTCTTTATTTTCTTGGTTGACTGTCAGTTTCTATGCAGCAAATCTCTTCCAGTAGTAGGCCATATTACAGCAATCACACCCTCCATATGATCCATGCCCTATAGGTCTCACAAACCTCACCTCAATTCTGCCCTAGTTTCCTTCATTTTTCATAGAACTTCTTCCTCTCTCTTTGAGAAAACCCAATCATATTTCTCTCTCCTGGTGATTCGAGGTAGACATTAGGTGCCCTAACACCTCATTCCAACCTTCATCCACCACTTCCACCCACTCTCACACCCTCAAAACAACAAAAATTGCTCTCAACCTCCTCTTGCAGTTTCCCTATTTTCCTCCTGTAGTTTTCCTGTGTCCTCCTGTAGTTTTTCCTGTAGGCTTTCTTTCAAAGGCCGAGTCTGGGAAAATACACCAGAAGGCCATCTAAGACCTCATAGGACCCATCCACCCCATCCTACATCCTCCCAAGCTCCAAAACCACCCTCTAACGCCACTTGTTCACTGCCACACTCACACACAATAAATTAGATGCATGTTAAATTCACTTAAAAATCCAAAAATATGTTTTTTGCTTATTTACTTCCAGAAATAGCATGGTTAGATTTTGTTTACTTCCTTGAGTAGGTAATGGTATTTATTTCATTGTTTTCATAGTGTTTTTGGAAAAAGTAGAATTAGCTTGTTAATTCGGGTTTAATAGGTTTTTCTTTACATTCCAGTATTTCTCCTTTCTGCAGTCAGAATAGCATCTGTAGAGTAATCTTTCTTTCCTTTGATCACACATAGAGCTTCTTCTAAAATCTATAGAAGTTGGCTTGAGCTCCTAGTGATCTCGCACCAACTAACCAAGTGACAACCTATAGTGAGAACTAGTACTTGTGCATATAGCACCAACGCTTCCAAGTTTGTTACAAGCTACTGTGTTGATAAATTAAATTTGGTAGCCCAGGAGTTGCAAAATTATTGCTGCAATACTAGTGCTCACCACTTTTTGGCGCCATTTCCGGGTAAGCGTCAGAGTATTCTGTGATTACTGCTTCCTTCTATTTCCTATTGCAACATTCTACTAATAGTTTATTTCGGGAAAAATAGACTAGTCATTTCTTTTCTTTCACTTCTGCATTTCCTTGCTTTCCTTTTCAATTCTACAAATTTCCATTTAGCAAATTCATTTCAGCTAGTTGCAATTTTTTTTTTTTCAATCACAATTTCATTTTCTGCAGGTACTTTCAGTGTGAGGAAAAGGAAACAAAAAACCAACCAAAAATATTTCCTTTCATGCCTCATAGGAGTAGAGATAACTTAGGAAACTTTTTGCCCAACACCCCCACTGCTTCACACAACCAACCTTCTCTCTTCTTCAGTGGTTGCAATCAAGAATAACCCTTAGGTGAAAATCCAGAGATATTTGAAAAACCTATAGCGTAAGAAGAAGAAGAAAACATTCCTTTGGAGCCAATGGTTGAAAAATAGAAATGCTAGGGGAAATGGAGAGAGAATAGAGAGTACCCTTCCGATTCAGGAGACCAATGGGGACACCAAAATGAAGAATATAAGTCCTTCAACCATACCTCACTTCCATGGTCTGACTACAAAATATCCTGACACCTTCTTGTTCACGTTTTCTATTATCTGTCGAACTTATGACTATGTAGAAGACGAGAAAAAGTTGAAACTATTCCCTTCTACTCTCAAGGATGCAACACTATGCTAGTTCATGGGATTACCTGGCAATAGCATCACAAGTTGGTCTCAGAAGTAGCAGGCCATTAACAACAAGTATAGAGACTATTGTAGGTCAAAAGATACTAAAGAAAAAATCTTCCAAATGACCATAGGATGTGATGAGTCCTTGGAAGACTATGAAGAGAGGTTCCAGCTCAGTTACAAAAGGGCCAGGTGTACACTTAACCCTGAGTCTCTGAAGTTGGTCCTGCTCAGAGGAATTTAGGAAGACCTCTTAGACACCCTCCATCTACTAGTCAGGGGAGACATCTACCAACTATCCTATGAGGACATAAAGAATATTTTTATAAACCATTCTAGAGTAGCCAGAAAGAAAGGTAGGGGGAGTCAACCCATAGCTAGTACCTCTTCTTCCAATTCATCCATTAAAGGTGAAATTGGAAACATGCTGGAATACTTCAAGAGTGATATGCTACAAACTCTTATCATGCAAATGGATACCTTACATATCAAAAGAAAAAAAGAGGAAGCAGAGAGGGCTTTGGCCATTTTTTTCCCTAGATGCACCAGGAGGCACCCTAGGAATGAATGCCCATTGAAATATATAGGGGTTTGTTCAGTTTATGAAGAAGATCATTTTATAGATAAGTTCCCTTCCTTGTCTAGACTTGAAGCTGTATACCAAGGGGGCGAAGGAGTCACTGTACGGATCTATTACATAAACCAAAGTAGGCTGCATGGACCTAAACCATACTAGCAAGGGATGCAAGGGACATCTCAGGCATACTTCAACCCCAACCAAGTCACCTCCATACCTTCTTGGGGCCTGATTGCTCATCCTTCCTGGTCCACGCCTTCTCCTTGGTCCTTCACATCTCAATATCATGTCCAACCAGCCACCCATTCATTTCAATCCTATGCTTAGCCGCAACCTTAGTGGAATGCATCTCATCAGGGGTGGAGGCCCCAATATGACTCTCTTCCCACTCTTTTGCCTCCACCACCTACCCAACCACAACAGTTACCTTCTCCTCCACCAAGGCAACCCCAAATGCTTGCCCAGCCAAACCCAAACCCGAACAACAGACAGGCTCAACAGTGTATAGTGGGAAACCATCATGCACAACCTATGCTGTGGAGATTCAGGAATTAACTTGCAATCCAGGAAATTTCTCCCAGATATCCAGCCTCCACCAAAGGAGGTTGAGGAAGATAAAGAGGAAAGCGAACCTAAAGCAAATCCACCCTTTCCTGAGAGACTATCCATGAAAATCCAGCCTACCCCAAAAGAGACTGAACTCTTAGGGGAATTGAAACATTTATGTGTGAAGATACCACTTCTCCAAGCCATAAAAGATGAGCATATCTACAATATGTTGATCCAAGAGAAGTTCTTTAGGCATGCAGGAAGCCGCAAGAGAGATGCCCCAACCATCAATGTCATAGGACAATTGTCGAACCTGATGTTGGGGCAGATAATCTGTCCAAAATATCTGGACCCGGAAGCCCAATAGTTGATGTGCACATCAATGGCGTAATGGTCCCACATATCTTGATTCATCTGGGAGCTACCAATAATGTGATGACAAATGACACAATGCTCAAACTTAACCTTCAAGGTTCCTTGAGGAAGACCATGATAATGCTGCAACTAGCAGAGCACTCCACAGTGACCCCTGAGGGGATTGTGGAAGATGTGATGATCTCCATTGATTCTTGGGAGTACCCTGCTAATTTCTTAGTTCTCAAGCCAAAGGCAAAGCTCACTGGGTATCCTCTCATTCTAGGAAGACCCTGGTTGGCTACATCTGATGCTTACATCAGCTGCCAAGCTAGGAACATGACCATAAATAATGGGCACATGTCCAAGCAGTTAATCCTATATCTTCCTACCCAACCCTTGCTTTAACATGATCTACCTCTCTAGTTGGAGGAGGAGGATGAGGATGAAGTTTATTCTGCACCACTTTGTACATTAAAAATTTCCATGGGGGGCAAACCGCAAGATGAGGATGATATGATTGAAAATTTGATTCATAATCCACCTCCCAGTGTATCACCATTAGAAGACATAGTAAGAGAAACCCAAAACAACCCCTCAAATGATCTCTCTGTGGCCGACCCCACTTCTCTCCGTGTTAAAAATATAGAGTTCGACCCAGAAAGAACATTGAAAATCAATCCATCCCTATCTACCTCCCAGGAGAAGGAGTTATGCAACATACTAAGAAAACATCTAGATGCCTTCGTCTGGAGCTATAAAGAGATGAAGGGAGTGCACCCTTCAGTATGTACTCATCATATATACATCAAGGAAAATTGCAAGCTAGTCTGGTAGCCTCAAAGGAGGATGAACCTAGCACTTAAAGATATTGTTAAGGAAGAACTACAGAAATTGCTTGATGCAAGATTCATCTATCCCATCTCTGATAGTGAATGGGTCTCTCCTTTGGTGCTAGTGCTAAAGAAAAATGGTAAGTAGAGAATTTGTGTCGACTATCAGGAATTGAACAAAGCCACTAAAAAGGACCATATTCCTTTACTTTTCATAGATCAAGTGTTAGACAGTCTGGCAGGGAAAACGTTTTTCTCCTCCCTAGATGGGTTTAGTAGGGACAATCAAATTCAAATCAGCTCAGAAGACCAAGATAAGACCACTTTCACTTGTCCTTGGGGTAACTTTGCATACTGGATCCTTCCTTTTGGTTTGTGCAATGCTCCAACCACTTTCGAAAGAGCGGTATTGAGTATATTTTTGAACTGGTTCATGATGCAGTAGAAATATACATGGATGATTTTGTTCATTATGGATCTGACTTTCAGGAAGCTTTATCTAACCTATGAAAAGTTCTAGATAAGTGTATTGAGATGAACCTGTCTCTCAGTCCAGAAAAATGTGAATTTTTTATGACTGAAGGGACCATGCTAGGCCATGCAATATCTCAACAAGGACTGCAGGTGGACGCTAACAAAATTGCCATCATCCAAAGGGTCCCACCTCCTCAAAAGGTGAGAGATGTCAGAATCTTCCTAGGCTTAGTTGGATATTACAAGAGATTCATTAAAGAATTTAGCAAGTTAGCCTCTCCTTTGTTTGGCCTCCTAGGCAAAGATGTTGAGTTCATATGGTCGGAAAACTGCCAAGAAGCCCTAGATACCTTGAAGAGCAAGCTAGTGACTGCCCCAATACTCAAAGGCCCAAACTGGGCCCTACCCTTTCACGTTCACACAGATGCCTCTAACAAAGCAATAGGAGGAGCCTTAGGACAAATTGATGAAATGTTACCTTATGCCATATACTTGATAAGCAAAAACTTGTTAAAGGCAAAGTTAAACTATACAGTGACCAAGAAGGAACTCCTAGCTTTCGTTCATTCCTTACATTCAGACATTATATCATAGGCTATAAAACCATTGTGCACACTGATCATGTTGCAATTAGATATTTAATGAATAAACTAGATGCAAATTCTCACATTATTAGAGGGTTGCTTTTATTGCAGCAGTTTGATCTGACCATTATTGATAAGCTTGGTAAAGAGAATTTTGTTACTAACTTTTTCTCTAGAGTAAATTTGCCTGCAGGTGAAGAAGGAATGGTGGATGACCAAATACCAGATGAACACCTATTTGTTATATAAGTGCTTTCTCCATGGTTTGTTGATATAACAAACTAGGTTTCAAAACATTTCCCACCACACCTATCCTCAAAAGACAAGAGCAAGATAGTAAGGGAAAGTGCCCGTTTCACCTAGATTGGAGGCAATCTCTTCAAACTTGACCCAAGTCAGATCTTGAGAAGATGTGTCAAGGAGGAGGAATTATTTGACATCCTACTGACCTATCATGATAGGCCTTGTGGAGGTCATTTTGCAGCAAAAAGAACCACCTTCAAGATATTTCAAGCAGGATACTACTGGCCCACTCTTCATCAGGATGTTAGGAGATACACGAGCCAGTGTGATCAATGTCAGAGGATGGGGAAACCCACTCCAAAGGATGAAATTCCCATGCAACCTCAAGTTACCTTTGAGCCATTTGATAAGTGGGGCATGGACTTTATGGGGCCTATCAACCCCCCTTCAAAGCAGAAACAATAGATCATTGTGTGCACCGACTACCTGACAAAGTGGGTAGAGACAAAAGTAATAAAAGTAGCAATAGAGGAAAAATTAGCTGAGTTTTTGACGGAAAACATATCCTACAAGTTTGGGTATCTGAGAGAGTTGGTCATAGACAAGGGCAGTCAATTCACTTCCAACCTAATTGAAGACCTTCTCACACATCATAATATCAAGCACGGGACTTCCACCCCTTACCATCCACAAGCCAATGGGAAAGTGTAGGTCACTAACAGAGCATTGGAAGGGATCCTAACCAAGGTAGTGAGTAGCAGTAGAAAATATTGGGCGGATAGATTAGTTGAGGCCACTTTGGCGTATAACACAACATGGAAGACCACCACTGGGTTCACACCCTATGAACTAGTCTATGGGAAGAAGGCTCTGCTGTCAATAGAGTTTGAATTCAATACCCTAAGGATGGAAGCTCAGCTAGACCTAGACCTCAACCATGCACAGAAGGAGAGATTAATTCAGCTCGATGGATTGGATGAATACAAATTGTAAGCCCTTCTCCATATAGAGGTAGTTCAGCTTTAGAGAAAGATATGGCATGACAGAAATATAAGGGAAAAGCAATTCCAAGGGGGAGATTGGCCACTACTCTATGAATCAAGATACATGGATTTCAAAGGTAAGTTGAGGACAAGATGGTTGGGACCCTACACTATGGAGAAATTCAATGACAATAGTTAAGTTCTGATCAAAACCATTGATGGTGAAGCCATCCCCATGCTTGTCAATGGACATCAGTTGAAATTTTACAAGAAACCCCTCTCCAAGTGAGAGTTTATTGAATATTTGAATAAAAGAGTGATGGTAGTGGAGCATGTCTTAGCTTCTACTTCACCCACTCATTGAAGAAAAAAGAGAAAAAAATAAGGACTGAAGTGAAAACCTCCATGAGGTGCTTGAGGCCCATCATTGGGTTGAAAGCCTCTTCTGAGGCAGCCCAGTGATGTCAAAAAAAAGGAAAAAGAATAATATCCCTGGGTGAAAATCTCCCTTGGAGGCACCCAGGGTAGGAAGTTAAGGTGAAAACCTCTCTGAGGTGCCTTAGTCGTTAAAAAAAAATTAAATAAATAAAAAAATGAATTTTTATTGCATTGTAGGTTTGCAGGAGGACTACAGGGAGCAGACGAAGGTGCCAAGGGGACCCTGACATTCATACCAGCATCCATCTCATCTTCTCCACACCTTCCTCCATCATTTTTGGCATCTCTTTCACCCCATTGTACCTCTTCTTCCAAAACTGTGTTTTCTATAGGAGGCTTTGTTTTTTCTATAGGAGGCTCCTGTAGGAATTACAGAGAGCCAAAAGTGTCTACAAGAGGCAGTTTAAGGGACAAGAAAAGATTCATGAGGAACCTATAATCCCTCTTACCATCTTCAAACTCCTTGTCATCATTTCCAAGCCTGCATCACACTCCAAGCATCATTATTATTTTTTTCCCTTTCCAAGAAGAAACACAGAAAAATAGCTTTTTAGTTTGGAAAAAAAAAGGGAGGAAAAGGCACCTTTAACTTTACCTAAAGCTTACCTGCTATCCCTCCATCATTCATATCCACCTTTGGCATCATTCTTAAGCTCCGAGCATAGGGAAATAGCTGAAATTTCAAGGGGATAAGCAGCTACAGGAGCTCCTGTAGGAATTCCTGTAGCAGCTGATCCCATAGAAGTCCAACACCAACAGCAAGGGATAGCACATATGAAGGTTGAAAAGGCACATGCAACTCAACTCTAGCAAAAGAAGAACCTACAAAAACACACAACAACACATCAGCAAAGAGACAACATGCATGAAGAAAAATGAAGGTATGCAGTAGAGAAAGCCACAACACCTCACAGTCGATGACAGCAAATACACTTGGATTACAGGTAAGTAGCTAAGTCACTCCTCTATCTGAATTTGTGTAATTAGGAATCGTACGAAGGCAATGAGATGGTTGAAATTGAAAGAGGGAAAGATGGCTAGTTAGTTTGGGCACCTTCATTTAGTTGACTCTACTTAACCGAGATATCACCCACATGGGCGCACAGTCAACTCAAGCAAAAGATGTGAAGGAAAAGTAGTGGGAGGAAGAGTTAACTCTGATGAGGTAATGGGGGGATGATTATGAGGGGGGTCACGATGTCTAAGAAGGTGTGGACCAACGGTCCTAATCTGGGCAACGTACACCTTGCCAGCTCAACACTCATAACTGAAAACAAACATAAAAGGTAATGAACACTCCTCCCCGCGTATTATCACCACCTTTTCTTTAGTTTCTCCTAGTAACTCAGCCACATGGCAGTCTTTTTATGCCCCCATAGCCTCATATCCACCTTCCTCCATCAATTTCGTCCACATTTTTTCTCTCGGCATCTTCTACAGGAACACCTATAGGAAATCTACAGGAGGGACAACGGACTTCTACAGGAGGGGCAGTGAGTCATTTTGAAGGAAACATGATTTTTGGCATGAATTTCAGTCTGAAAGGTAGGGTTCACGAATGCCCTCTGTTGAATATCAAAATGTGAAGGAGTTGGTCTCAAATTGAAGATAAAATGAGTCTTTAAGAGGGTGGAAATACGTTAAAAAAAAATTCTATTTTTTTTAAAGAAAAACAAAGTCCCCTCTATTTTTCTATTTCACTCAAAATTCTTTGTCTCCACCTCTATATCTAGTTTTAAAAAAGAAGTACAGGCATTATAATAGGGGGGTTTATGAGAAAAGAGCCCTCTAACTCCACTAGACTCCATACACATCCTCAAGTGGTGGAAATATTTACAAGGGCGAATTGGATGAATTTCTTTGAGAAGTTTAGAGGGTTTGATGATGAAATTGCCCATGAATTTGCTCTCTCTTTGGTCCCTCACACAAGAACTTATGATACTATAACCATTAGAGGCGTCTCCATTGAAAAAAAACCCTGAATTCATCAGTAGGGTCACTACCCTTCCTCTTGGGCTGCCCTAGAGTAAAGATGAGAAAATAATTGGCCAGGCTGCTAAGAGGAAATGTTTCCAAGATAATGAAACCCCTATTGAAGATAAAAATGGAATTAAGAGGGAGAGTGTACCATATCCCTGGGATACGGTTAGCTACCAAGTGATCAAATATATTTCTTGTGAGGGGAGGCACAACATTTTTTATGGATATCATTTCAAAATCCTCCAAGAATTGACATATGGCATGGATACCCCAACACATCAAAAGATTAGTATCCCTTACTTTCTCCTTCAGTCCCTCATTGACTCTAGCACCAAGGTATAAGAAGGAAATTCACAATAGCTAGCTCACCATGGCCTAATCAAGATCCTAGTAGAAGAATCCCTCCATACCCTTACAATCCCTATAGCATGGGAAGTTTTTAGAAATATGACAGTTGAGGATGACATCAAGGATTAACCTATGATATCAGTGTTATAGAAATTTTTGGGCACTGTAGCCCCAATCATATATTTCCATAAACCAAGGGCTTCTAAGTCCCTAAAAGTGTTGTTTCGTACCCTAAAGGGAACAAGGTCAGCTGATTACATCATCTCCCATAAGTTCTCCATGTAAAACTACTCAGAACTAGCCAAAACTGGATCATCTCACTTGATCCATGGTCAGGGTGCGGTGCATCGCACCTACTACACACGGGAGGTGTGATGCATACTGAAAAGTCCTTCTATAGGGTGTGATGAGTAAGAATAGACAAGTGGCAGAGACATTTTTCTAAATGGATGATCAAGGAATCTTCTAGAAACTTCTCATATGACACTTGCCTCTCAGAATTCACCCAAGGATGAGTAAGAGATCAATGAAATCTCTAAGTGGAGCTAAGAACTATTAGTGGAATGACACTAATCAGAAACCCAGAGCTGAATCACACCTCTACAAATATCTATATATGGATCCCTCATCCCAGAGATCCAGAGGTCAAAGGCTGGAATATTGTATCTTGTAAGGAAGTGGTGTTGGTTTCCTGGTGGAATATCACAGTGTTGGGTGATCTAAGCTTTTCATGAGGTGAAGAAGGGATTTCATGCTGAGAGGACAACACTGGGTTAGATCAATGGGTTGTAATCGTCTCTTCTAATCTCTATATCACTAAAGCTATTCAAGTTTTCCTCCACATTTTTGTATGTTTGATAATATATGCATGTATGTCGTCAATATATATTTGGTCCTATATTGTTTATGACTGTAGATCTCTGTACTTTGAAGGTATTATGCTGCTTTGACTTTACAGGTACTTTTTGAAGTGGAGTGGTCAAGGGAGGAGCAGCAAAGATCTATCAAAGGGGAGAAGGAACAAGCAAAGAACCAAGCAAAAGATTGAGGTTGGTATTCTTTGCTCTTCTCCTATCTACTTCTCGTAAAGGAAAATGAAAGTAACTTTAATCTGTTTGTTTCTAAGATAACTACCCATCTTAGTGGGAATAGAAACTCTACATAGGCACTAGATTTCCCGATAACAAAATGGCGACTCTGCTAGGGAGCGAGTAGTTTGTTTGCTTGTCTATATTTGTTTGCTTTATAAACTTACAGACGGAGGCTAAAGTCAAGCCAGCTAGCCTTCGAACTGCATTTGCTATGCAAGTGCAAAGTAGATCAATGTTGCCTCAGTCTATCTCCGGGTTTTTTTTATAAACTAAACAATTGATTTTCAAACATCCTAATTTCCCTGGTGGTGGCTCAAGTAGCCTCATTAGATCAGCCCTTGTGATTTACATTTATTGAATATCATTCGCTCGGCCTAAATCCCTGAACTAAGCTGCAAATTGTGACCCAGAACCAAGTTGAAGTCTCGTCACTGGACAATCGCACCTTCTCCTCTTGGGTATCTAGATGCATTGCACCTCCCATGTGTAGTAGGTGAGATGCATCGCACTTTCCCTGTGTTACAAGTGCGATGATCAGATAAGACCCCTTCTGCTTTGAGATTTTGGTTTTTTGTTCACTCTCTTCAACTTTATTCAAGAGTTTTGCTTTCTGGGATTAGTATACCTCTATGGAAACTACCTTTCTTTGCATGATTCAGCCTCCATAGAACAAGGAACTGTAATTTTTTTTTATGTATTGTTTGCCATTTACGGTTCTCCTTTACAAAGAAGTAGCGTAATCAAGTTATCGTCTTTTGATTTGGAAGTGTCGCAAGTGTCGTTTTCAGTCAAAGAAAAGAATCCTATTGTTCTTGATGGTTGATTACACTATTACTCTTGTATTTGATTTGAATTAATAGTTTTTCAAGGTTTGAAAGCAATTTTCAATTCAAAATTGCAAAGTGTCGTCATTATCTTCCTTTCGTTTTTTGAAAAGAAAATCGTTAGTACTGTCGCTTGAAACGATTCAAAATTGTACTTAGCATTCTTTTGTCATTCACACATTAAGAAAGTGAAAACAAATACATGCATGTGCATTTTCATTTAGATTGTTTGTTGATTGTGATTTAGGACAGTGCATCTAGTGTGTGCTCTCTGCTCTTTGTTAAAATATTTTTGTTTCTCTTTCCTTAGTAGCTAAGATTTTCATTGCAAAAGGAAGATTAAACAATTGTTTATCATCTTAGATTGGATTCTAGGAATTGTATATCTACATCACGTGGTGAACCTGAAAGGCAAATTTCTTAAGAAAGATCAACTATAAAATAAATTCAATGAACATAAAAACGCTTTGGAACCTAATGCACAACATTAAGAAGTCTAGGCTAGAGACGTATTCCGGCGTCGTAAAGCCTGGTAACTATCGCTTTCATGGTAGGTTGGGTGATTCCTCCTCTTTGAGACGATGAGTGCCAGTATGGACTTGTGCTCCCATGTACCATCGAGTATATATTGGGAGACCACAATAGGCTATATCCTTTATCCTTTAGAAGCTGTGTCTGCCACCCTATCGATCGCTATGCACTGAACATAGCATTCGGGAAAATTGACTATCGCACCGTAAAAAGTATTTTGCAGTTTTGTGACTGGTTTGGTAATCCCTCTGTCTAGATTTCTAGAGTACTCTCTTTTGTTCCTTTTTAGACTCCTTAAAGGAAAAGGTCCATCTGAGCACTTGTCACTTCAGACACATTAAAAATCGAAGGCGACTAGAGTCATCTTTTGCTTTTTCTCGACTCTTAAAAATTGAAAAAGCAAGTTGTGTCAAAGCGTCTAAAATTCATTAAATTTTGAATCATTTTTTTCCTTTATTTTCAGTTGATCAAGTAATCCGCAATCGTGGAAGAAATTCAATCGAAACCCCGTATTTCACAGATACTTACGAGTCAACCATCTTTGACTCTGGAAACGAAACTATTCCGGACAAAGCGAACTCATTTTACTAGATCAAAGTCCCCTGGTTTGGTTGGAACAAGTGTTCTGACATCCTCAGAGACTTTGGTTACTCCAACCATTTCTGGTATCCCTGCCTTTATAGAAGAAATTCTACAGCCACAAGAGGACATTAGAACTAATCCTAGTGTAACGGTAAACACTTCTATTCTTGAATAACTCCATCTATAGCTGATTCGGAAGGTGTTACCCCTCCCAAAACTGTCACTGCACAGTCCATACCTTCTCCGGCACCAGAGGTATTTTACAGGCCCGATGGTCGATCTCTCCCACCTGCATTTATTGCTATAGAAGATATTGTGGAGGATCCTCCATCCAGTACTCCATTGCATTTTATAGCCGAGATCACCCTATATCCTTCTTCATCAGAAGTTAGTCTCCCTTCATCGCAAGTTCCTATAGAATTGCTAGGAAATCTTTTGGATAGGCTAGATATGTGTGAACAACCATCAACAACTAGGACTGTGTCATCTGACATAGCAAAAGCAGAACTTCCTACTAATACTCCAACAATGTTCGCTAGTGTACCATCTATCCCAACTAGCTCTCAACCGCTAGATGGAGTCCATCCAGGGATTGTTTCGACAGTATGGTCTGTTCCCGTTTGTTCGTCCAGAATAATATCTGGAATCTCTTATGTTGAGTCTCAACAAATTGATCCTTAGCAACAGTATCAGTTGGGGCAATCCGGTCCCCAAAGGCCACTCATTCCTTTGAGCACTAGATTGCCACCATATGGGGGGAAATATGCCTTTTCATTGTTTCCTCCAGGAGAACAACCATATGTGAGTTCCCAACAGAATTTGGGTCATGCTAGAATTACATCCAGCGGTTGGGTTCCAATGCTACCTCAACAACCAAGAGTTGTATACTCATTGCAACAAAGCCTACCTGTGTCGAATATCCCCACTACACCAGTCATTGTGTCAGTGTCGCAAGTACAAGCGTTGCCTATTGTATGTCAACCTCAAGCTTCTCAGGTCGTGATACAACAGTCTCCTGTCTTCACAACACAACTGCAATCATCGATTAGTGGCTCCCTAACTGGAGCGACCCAGGTTCAAATGGGTACTATTACCCCTCATCTTGGTCAAATAACCAGTATTGGACAACAACAAATGGTTTCACAACCATGGCTGGTGCAATATCAACAACCGCAATTCCAATAAGCTTACCAAGGATCTGAGCAACAAATTTTTGCAAGTAATGGACAGCTGTATATTCAAAACAGTTAACATCAATCATTTCATAATGGTTATGCTCATCAACCTTACCAAAGTTATCAGCATCAAATGCATTATGCTGGTATGCAAAGACCCACTGCTCAGGTGATACCATCCTATCTTGGGTATGCTTCACCCAACCTGAATCAACAGTTGCCCTTCGTGGTGACTTTAGAGTTACCGGATCTAAATCGGCTAACAAGCGATCCAATTTCTTATGCCCCTTGGTGGCCAACGATTCCTCATAAAATTATGTCAGATATTCCTAAATTTAATGGAAATTCGAGTGAAGACTCATTGAATCATGTGATGACCTTTCATCAGTGGTGTTCATCCAACACTTTAAATGATGATTCGATTAGGCTTCGCCTTTTTCAGCGAACGTTAATTGGTCCAGCAGCAAAATGGTATATTGAATTACCTAGAGCTTCATTCAATAACTTTAGCGCCCTAGCCACAACCTTTTTAACCCATTTTTCAGCTACCCATAATGTACGAAACTGGAATAGAGCTTCTTACCAATTTCAAATAAATGACATCCACTCACATATTTTATCACATTCATGAGTGGCAACGTAATTGTAGAATGGTGAAAACATATGTTCCTAATTAGCTGCTAGCTTAATGGTTTATTAAGTCATTGTTACCTTCTATTATAGAAGATGTGGCAAAGGGAGGAGTCGTCACGGAAGAGAAAGTCATTGCTCGTGCACAATATCTAGACTTGATTTATACTCAGTTTGGCATGATCTACAATAAAATCTCTGATGCTCCTAGACCAGAATTCTCCGTTCCTCCCCCTCCTAAATCGAACAAAGACTCTCATTCCAATGATGGCATGATAGGTACAACTAGCACGAAAACCGTAAAGGCTGCATCAAAGAAGGCTTGTACGGTTTCAAGTCAAAGTGCAAATGAGGAACTTCTCGCCTCAGAGGTTAATTTCATGTCAACTGAAAAAGGCAGAGAACCAAAGAAATCAAGATGCAAGAAGAAAAAGAAAGGGAAAAAGAAGAAACAAGAGGAGCTGTCTCCTAAAAAATCTTTTGCAAACCCTTCTGGGCAAAGGAAACCCCTTGCGGGGTGTCAAATATGCGATGAGGATCATCGGATGAGAGATTGTCCACATAAAGCTGAAGTTAATAAACTATTTAAGAGTTCAAAAACCTCAGTGGTATTGACTGATCCGTTTCCAAACCCGGGGACCAATCTGGTTGCTGGTGACAATGCTTCCCGATCCCAAGTGCTTATGTTGTCCATCTCGAAATAGCAGAATGATGCTTTGATATCGACAAGGAATAAAGATTACAGGAATCCACAGCTGTCAAACAACAAGGCTAATGATCAACCTAGTAGTTCAACAACAACTTCGACTGAAGTTGTGCCACCCATCATTCCTAAGCTAACGATAAAGCCGCCGAAGGGAGTAGTACACAAATCGACATTTAATCCTCATGCCAGAGTAGCACAGAATTATAATATAGTAGAGGACCTGGCCCAATGGCCATCCGCTATGTCGACACTTGAGGTACTGCAAAATTTCCCCTCGCAGAAGCAGGCTCCATTATCAACAATAGGTGGGATTGACCCAATGGATTCCAATATTTTTTCCTTTAATCATAAAGGATATGACCCTCAGTTACCAGCTCAACTTGCTTTCCTTATTCAAGTGAAAACCCTCAACAACACTGTTCATCGAATGATTATTGATGAGGGAGCATCTACATGTATTATGTCGATGAGTGAAAACTTTAGGCTCACAACCCTTGTCGCGATCGTCGATGATGTTAAAAGCATTTGATGGACGGACATACACTCCATACGGGATTTTAGGTAACTTGCGTAGAAATTGATGTTGAATTAATCGATGGAAACCTCGATTACAACATCCTACTGGGAAGGCCCTAGATATATGCTATGCCTGCAGTTGTCTTGACATACTTCAGAAATATTTCATTTCCTTTCCAAGGAGGAATTACAATCATTGACCAACGAACATTTCTCCTCAACAGTTCACAAGTTACAAGAAGCATTCCGATGATCCATAGGAGCTCTCAATTGCTTCCAAATATCAGAGTAGGCCTACTAAAAGACCCTACATTGATGGGTACTTTTTCCCTACCGCCTCCAAACAATCTGGCGGAAGTGGCCACGGTGGGAAGCTGCAACATGATATCTTCTAGATTCAGAAGATTCTTGAACATTTTGTCAGCATGGATCATCGCCCTAATAGAAATATTGTAGCAATCAATTTTCTTGGCCCGGGGGGAAAACTCAAATCAACGCTCATCGAGTGTTTCAATAAATAGGTCTAAGGAATATGGCACCTCTTCAGATCCTTGGTCACATGTACACTCTACAGACAAAGGAATCATTCAATTAATTATGATAGGAGAGGCACCATGGGAAGATTACCACCATCATTCCCATCTTCCAGATTACAACGAAGATTTTTCCAGCAACCTTAATCATCCTTCAGTTTTTGATTTCCTATCAAATACTGTAAATAAAGTGGAGTCCAAGGATGGTTCTTATCTCATGTCGACCTCATTAAAAAATGAAACAAGGAGTTATGAGGGTAGTTATTTTACGGTGTCAACCTCATTAAAAAATGAAACAACTTCCTTTCCAAGTTGAGTCTTTCAAAGATCTCGACGGTAAACCTTCATTCCAACAACCGTGTTGAATGCAATGAAGCTTGGGGGGCATGCACCTCGATGTGCGTTATTATGTTGGGGGCATGAAAAATTATCATGAGCAGTTTTACACAAACTTCAAGCTTGTTAAAAAATAAACCTAGCCATGAGCAGTTTTACGGAAAGTTCAAGCTCGTTAAAATTAAACCTAAGCAATGAGCAAATGTTCCCCCAGAGTTTAAGCTCATTAAAAAATGAACCAACCTCCTGTAAATAACCATTGTGAATGCATTATCATCAGCTTTTGAGCCTTGGTCATGTTCTTACCATCACTTCCACTCTGTTTTAGCCGATCATATGCCTCCATTTGATTGTTTACCCTTTTGAGGAACAACTGCGATGAGTGATTCTGTTAGCCATCCTCGTGACACTGCCATGATTTCAAAATTCCAAACCTTACATGGAATCAACTGCTACCCGAATTATCACTTGTTCCTAAAAAACGAGTCTCCTTTAAGCTCTTTTCACCTGACTCATAAAATATGAAAAGATTGCCAAGCAGTTGGCCTCTCCAGCTTGTTAAAGCTACCAAGAGTGCTATCCCTCCTTTAGATTTTAATCTTTTTGGACCTAAGGGATTATTACATAAAAATATCGACTACTTGTGTTGTTCGACTCGTTAAAACTATTGAAAATTCATCCCTTTTGTATTATGTTATAATTTTTCGAACTTAAGGGATTATATGACAAAAAAGGATTACTGGAGTTTCCTTTCTGTCCATTTTCAGAATCTCTAAAATTGAAAACGGACCGAGTTTTTTTGTCATTAACCTTGTTAAAACCAATAGTGAAAAACTTGTCCATAGGGACAAGAACGAGTTTCACATTCGCTAGGCTTGTTAAAACATAGTGACGGGTTTGCCCGAAGGGCAAATTATAGAACAAGCATATGTTATCCTTCTCAAGCTTGATAAAAATAAAGAGGTACCGGTCAGTAATGAATAGGGAAAAGTGGGAAGAAAACTTGAAGAAAATTTATTGGTAGCGAGTCACTCTTGAACATGACACTTTTACTCCATCACCATGATTGAGTCGGGTTGGGTTATTATGTTCACCGGTCATACTACCTGTTATCACAAAACCTGTATTGATGGCTGCTAATCAGTAAGACCTTATGTAACTGTTTCAGACCAGGCTTTTATCTAGGGATTAGCCTCCCTAACCTGAGAGGGCTCTCTCAAAACAAACTATTGATTTATCTTTAAGCACAAAGAGGGCTAACTCTTGAAATGAGAATTTATTAAACTTGCTGGTTGGACAGACAGCATAACATTTCTTCCATTGGGCTCATGGAGTTAAACATCTTTCAGTAAACTATTTACTGTAAATTTCATAGAAGCCAAGGCATGTAATGTTTAAACATTCAAGACATTCATCAAATAACCATCAACTCGTAAGTACACCACAGGAAGTCTGAGCACTAGGTGAATTCAGAGTGATTGCATACTTAAAGAGTTGTAAAACATGAAGGACAAGAACCTCAACTTATAAGTACTACACAGGAAGTTCTAAGCACTAGGTGAATTCAGAGTGAATTGCATACTTATAAAGCTGTAAAACTTACATTTCGGTAAGACAAAACCACAAACATCTTGAGCATTTTAACAAAGTATGAATCTTGGGAAGAATAAAACAGTCTTTCTATTACTGTAAAAAGCTTTATACACAGGACAATATAACTCTGTTTTTTGTATAAACATCCAACCTTGATTACATAGAAGATTTAGCTATATATAGCAACACAATTCTAACTACTTAGAGCTTCCTCCTCCAGCATGAGGGGAGCTCGATGACTAACATTTACTAACCTTATCTATCTTAACATACTCATTAAATCTACTAAGCATGAACTGTAACTACATAAGAGTTCTAATCAAACTTAAACTCTAATTTATTCTCCTCGTATTCTGATTCCTTTCCAGGTCTTCAACAGCTGTCTCCTTTAGTTATGGCCATGATTGCTGAGATAAGGATGTATGAAACCAAATTAGCTTTGAATGTTGAACGTGATGATAGTTCATGTATCATCATGATAATCCCCTGTTTTCACGGTCTTTGTTTCCCATCATCCTTCGAAGGTTTAGGCATGTGTTCCCAGCTATTTAATGCTTCAAAATTTGATGAGCATCACTAGCTATCCAGGTATGCTGGAAGCCTTGTTGAATGGACAAGTGTACAAGCCAACCTCTTCGTATGCATCTTCAGCCAAACCCTAACCATAGGTAATAAAGTACCTTTATTAAAGTTCTAGCTTAAGACAAAATTTTTTACCTTTATAAAGGATGGCCACTTGTCAATGTTTGAATGGCTCTGATAGCCTCATCTAGTTCCTTGATGTTCATTAGCCCTTTTCTCCAAAATCTGCTGACCTCATCATTAGACTTGTTATTTTTTTCAAAAAACAGCATCTACAGCAGTTTTGTAGCGCGCTACGAAACTGCTGTTCTTTTCAAAAATACAGTCTTCAATAAATTTATCAATATTCTTTGTGACTGCAACAGCTTCGTTTCTGGCTTCAAAACTCCTAATTTATCTTGATTTTATATGCCGTGCTTACATGCCTCAAAAACCAATGAACTTAAGAAAATAAAGCAAAATCTTGGGGTAGCACCTGACTTTTAAAATTTGCAATTTTACTTGGCAGCTAACTTATTTAGCTGAGCTTTAAGTTTTGCAACCTCCTTTTCCATGGCTGCGATTTCTGCTACAGCTTTCTCCATATTAGCCATTTCTTTCTCGGTTGCCTCCCATTGTTCTTTTGAAGATGAAGTCTTTGTTTCTTTGGCAATGGGGACCTTTTTATTCATATCTTTCTTCTTGACTTCTTTTACTTTTTCTGTTTTGGGTAGCTGCTTCTCCATTTCTTTTGCTTGTCTTCTTGTGTATGGTTTTCTTTTCACTTCCTCTGCTTTAGGCATTTGTTCAATTACTTTTGTTGTAGGTAGCTTCACAGCTACCTCTTCCCTGTGCAATTGCTCAGCTACTTTAATTTGCCTGACTAGCCTTCGTGGTTTGAATATAAATTCATTACCAGGTTCCTCAAACCTTAACCTTTTTGAGGCCTTTGATTTTTTGGTGCTATCAGGTGATGACTGAGTTAGGTCAATAGGCATTGACTCAACCTGCACCGATTTCGCTTGCTCAAAATCAATTGCCTCAAGCAAATCATTTAAACTGGCTTTTGATATAGGGCTTTCTTCCATAGCTATTGATTTGCCTTTTTCTTTACTTAACTGACTTCTGGTTCTGACTCTTGGCACCTGTTCAACTCCACTTGACCCTGGTGCATTTTTCTGGTGCTTGATTTTCTCCTTTGATGATGATTGCGGTGTCTCTTTAATAACTGATGGCTTTATTAATTCCTTCAACTGAATCTTGGTTTTCTTCTTGCCTTTTATTTCCTTTTTTAATTCAGCAAGAGTAGGTTCTTCAGTCAACCTCTCTCTTTCTCTAACAGGCAGTGGGGTGAGGCCTGTCTTACTTTGAAAACCAGCTATAAAGATAAATGAATCCCAATCCTGACCAATTCTTTGCAAGTTATCCAACACTAACAGTTTTATTAGACCATGGTGAAACATTGATGTCTCACATTCATCTTTCCTCAATTGAATCTTGTCACACATCTTACTAAGACTACGAAACAAGTAAAATGGGAAATCTATAAATGCCTTTCCTATAAAATGTAGCAGTAGTTTGAAATGATAGGAGTAGACCTTGTTATACCTCCCTTCACAGGTTAAATATTTCTGTATGCATGTTAAGAGGAGTGCATAGTGTTCTTTTACATAGTTCCTTGGCACGGCCTTTGTGAGATCTTCATTAACATAAGGTTCCTTCAGGAACTCCTTGCAGGGGTTCATATCAAATTTGAAATTTTTGAACCACTCTTGCCCTCCTCTCGGGATTTCAGTCACCCTAGCAATCACCTTTGAAGATACAGGGAATTCTAGCATAGCTACTTTAGAACTTAAACCAGTAAAATTTAAGGCGAATGCTTTCGTTACCTCAGCATGCCCTCCTTGTAGCTTTTCACAAAAAGACCAGCAACCAGCATTCTGAAAGGCTTGTCTCACACCTTCATCTCTCAATGCGAGATCCAATCCCACCGGTTCAGTTCTCTGACACCTTCCAGACCGATGCCCCTTCTTCTCCATCTTGCTTTGCACTCCTTTGCGCAGAGAAACACTACCAGCTTCAAGCTCCAAATGCAAACTCAAACTTTGAACGCCGGCTCGCTTGCAATCAGGTTCCTTATAGAGAATGAATTCGGGATCCTCTGCACTTAACAGTCTTATCATGCAAACGAACCAATTCATAAAACATTAACAAACATCATACCCCTACCGGCATTATAGACCATTTGAATGATTTTGGGTGCGCGGTTATGAACCTATTGGAGAAATAATGGCTTGTGCTTGCTTGAAAAGGACGCCATTCTGACAATTTTGATGGATGAACATACTGACTTATCCCTCAGACATGACGTTCTAAGAATCAGTGCAGTTTAAATCCCCGAATCCGCGATTTCGTAGCGCAGACAGTTATAAGTTAACAACATGCGCTACGAAATGGCTGGTTGATGACATGCGGTGACAGGACTAAGACATCATTGCACTGCAAAATCAGCCAATAAAAATTGCGCTGCAAAAACGCGAAAAGACCCAGTGACGTATACAAGACAAGATATATCTCATATAATCATGATGGAGGATAGCTAACGGTTTTTGAAAATGATTCATATGAATACCTTTATAAAACTCAATCCCTAAGTAACACACATAGGGCAATAACCATTAGATATCTATTTTTGGACAACAAAGAACAAAAATTTATGGATAACTTTATGTACATAACACTGCAGTTCTAGGTGATAACACCTACTTCCAAAAATTTTCTCAAGAAACTAGAATCCCCTCATCCCCTTCATTTCCCTTCATTTCTATAAGTCCCTTGTTCCACACATCGGGATAGGTTTTATTCAAATGACATTTCTGAGAAATAAAAGATGAATTTGACAAAATTGAGAGAGGTTTGTTTCCATAATAGACTCAAGAAGAAAAACCTCCTTTAGGTTTTACACAAGTCTCATGATTTGGGAGAAATGTCCAAACAATCATTTTCCACAAGAGAGTTGATGCCCTTCTGGAGTGACCTTAGTAAAATCAATTTTTCTCCTAGATGGAATGTCCAAAAGTCTTGCTTGATGAGTCAAATGATAAATATACATAGAGATATTTTCATTGAGCTACCATAAGCTCAATTTGGAGTTGATAAAGACCTCCAAAAGTTGACAGAAACATCACTCTACATTTTGGAATTCTCATTCTTCACATTTTGATCAGTCTTGCGAGATTGACCTTTTGACAAGGAAAATGAACTCCAAACTGAAAAATTTAAGATTTTCTAGAAAGTAGACTCGAAAATATTTCCAGTGAGCTATCCCACACCCAATTTGGACACCAGGAAAGCCTCCAAACCTGGCCTGCAAAAAGCGCTACATGTTGAGGGAGGGTGTTGCGCGTTGGGGGAATTTTGTAGTGTATTTTTACACTGTGTTGCACTTTCAAGAGTGGCACTGTTCTCCTATAAGATGCACTGAGAATAGGGCCACTGAGCATCAAAACTCATAGTCCATCATCCAAAAACCATTTTTGTTGTTTTGGACCCTCAGAAAAGTAAGTACCTTCCTTCTTCTATCCTCTGGCATTTAGTTTGTGATTCTAGAGTGGTTAGTTGTTTGTAAAAAATTTGCAAACCCTAGGTTCAAAATACACTCCTCCACTCATTCCCCATATCCTAATTCCCTCAAATTCCACTCATTCCATATACTCTAATCCCCTCAAATAAACACTTCCACTTATCCCTTTCCCCCTCAACCCTAAAACAAATTCATTCCTTGCCCCCTCAAACCCTAAAACAAATTCCTAAAACCCTCATAACCTCTTTACCACTCTCACAAGCTCACTCATACGTTCAAACCCTAATGAGCTCACCTCCCCTTCCCCTACCCCTATTCACCATAACTCGTTCCTCAATTACCTTCTCTAGGGTTTCAAGGCTTCAAAACTCAACCAACATGGACATAGAGGAAAATGATTATGAGGAGGAGGAAAACAGTGGCAGTGAAAGCATGGAAGATGAACCTCGACGTCAAAGAAAACCACATAAGGGAGGAAAACATATTAGAGGGGAACAAGGAGATTGTTTGCAATTGATAGGTAAGTGTTTGCTCCACATGATGTGGAAGGGACCTTGCCTTCTTCATCAACCCATAGGAAAATGCTTGCTCCACAAGATGTTGAAGGGGATTTGCCTTCTTCATTAACACAACAGGTACAGGTTCAACACTTGCACAAAGGGAAGGAAAAGATGTCAGAGGAAACTTTTGATGATGAGGATAAAGAAAGAGACTTTTATTTGACAGAGCAGGATGAGCCAGAGCAGTGTTATACTCATCATGGTGTGGAAATAATTGACTTAGAGGCTCAGGATGAAGAAACAATAAAGGATATCATCATACAAGAAAAGGAGGCTCAAGTCCAAGCTTTGATGGACAATTTGGAGAGGGCCAAGTATGTCATCACATATTTGGAACAAGAGAACAAACTGTTGAGTGACAAGCAGGTCCTCATGGAGCTGGAACTTCTCAAGGTGAATGACAAAGTGACAAAGAGACATAGGTCACTTTGAATCCTATTCAGAAGGAAATTGATGATGATAGAGAGACTTGGCTTGAGAGGGTCAATTTGCACGTAGATAAGATGTTGCAGAAAGCAAATAGGGATAATCAGAGGATCAAACATACGACCTACCATTACAGGACTCGAAACAAAATTTGCAACATGAGGGTCAAAAAGATGAAAGCTAGGCTTAGGCGGGTTCTAAAAGGAAAAATGGAGGATAGGATTAGGTTACTTACTGAAGCTTCCTTGGCTCATCAATATACTTGATGATGGTGCTTCTCACCAATTTTGGTCAAGTTTGGAAGAGCTTTTGTCATTTGCAAATTTTGAAATTTTAAACACAGGAAATCAGGCTCAATGCGCAGTGCCAACGCTTTTCCTAGGGGCACCCAATGCAAAAATGGCTTGCATTTCTAGATTCTGAATGATGATTACATGCACGCTATGGATTTTATAAGTTTTTGGGCTAGAATTGGTCCACCAAAAGGTAAAAAAACACGCTACAAATGACCTTTCTGCAACTTTTTGGATAGACAGAAGAAGTCTTGGGAGAATCAAGTTTGGAGGGGCAAAATGAGCTTGAAATATAGAAATTCTAGGTGTTTTGGAAAGTAGACTTGAAGAACTTTCCAATGAGCTATCATGAGCTCAATTTGGATTTCAAGAAGGCCTCCAAAAGGGAATTGAAAGTGGCATTGTGCGTTGGGCCAGTGGCGTTGCGCATAGGGCAAATTTTGCACAGGATGCCTATTTTTCCATTTTTTGACTATGTTCATGGATTTTCTCCCATGGAGGATGTTTTATTGATGTAAATGATGACTTGGCTTGTAAATATGATAGATAATTAGTAGTAGAGGATAGATTCATTGCATTAAAAGTCAATTTGAGCTCAAATGAATTAGTTTTTCACTTTTAGAGGTAAGTTGTTAAGAAGCCTATATTCTTATTTCTTGTTCAGTGTTGGTTAGATTAGCTCCTAATATTAGGGATTCAAACCCTGAGGATGGGAGGAGGTTGAAACAAATCCTATATCTTCTTCTTATTTCTCATTGTAAAGGGTTGGACTCAGCTGAATGCTCAGACCTTGACTGTACATCATTTTATAGCAGTTTAGCAGGAGATTAATAAGAATTGTAGCTATTTTTATGGGATCCATGTGGTATGGAGTTTTAGTACAGTTTCTTCTTTTGTGATCATATGTTAATGTGTTTTGTATACTTCATTAATCATTTCATTTCTTTCTAAGTGAATGATTTCAAGTTGATATGCATAATTCATTATATCAGTGCTCTGCTTTGGGAAAACATTCACCATTTCATGTTTTCTGTAGTCTAGGAAGGATCCATGGTTTTCACATGCTCTTCTTAGCTTCTCACAAGTATTAAAAACCTCACCCATCAATCCCTAGAGTGCTAAACCTTATGCCTATCTTGCCCCATTGAACGCCTTGCAATTCTGACCTAATTCCCTAGCCCTAAATTGTCCATCTCCTCTTGATCTAGCAAAACCGTTTCAAAATCCAAATCAAAATTTTGTGCTACTATACCTAGCCTAATATCTTTTTCCTGATCTAGTCATCTTGCCTGAGATCCTTATGGAGAGAGCCCTCTCCCGACCTAGTAGGGTTAGCTACTAGGCTAAGCGTGGTTTGTGGTTACCCTGGCTAAGCGTGGTTTTAGGGGTCAAATATGTTGTGAGTCTCAATTTACTTTTGCACCTATTACTCTATGTGAAAAGACTTTGTGGAAGTTGTGGCACTGCAAATGTGCTCTACCAATTGCAAAAGATGTAAATTTATTAGTTGTTGAACCATTTTTTGCAACACAAGATTTTCATGTTAATTTTCCTTCTCCTTTGCAAACTTTGTAGAAGGAAAGTTCTTTTGTCTCTTCATTTTTGTGCACTAACCCATGCTTCATCTACCTCTATCATGCTATTTATAGTCAAATGAAGCTGCTTATCTGAGAATGATTCATTGGATTCATTTATGTGCACCAACTCATCTCTTTGAAACCAACCCATGTTTCATCTACCTCTATTATGCCACTCGTAGTCAAATGAAGTTGCTTACCTGAGAATGATTCATTGGATAGTATTCACTGATTGATAGAAGGAAATATTAGTATAAGATGATAAGACTTGTTGTAATGTCCCACATAGGAGACCCTTGATTTTTTCAAACCTTTAGGTCAATTGTTCACTTTCTAGGCCTATTACTTTAGAGAAATTTTGTGTACACAGTTGATACAAGAGTCAATCCATCTATCACTTACATGTGAACTGTTGAACATGGAGAACATCTTTTTCAACTTAATTTATTCATAAAAACCTTAAAATCACACACAAATTGATGAGAGATGTCAGATACACAGGCCATTACATAGTGATTATATCTGACTAATACTTAGAGACAGACCTCCACAAGAATAATCGTCCCATGGAAGCTCAAAGATTTGTCTTGAATACAACTCCAACCATTTCCAGAAAATTGGAAGTTTTTTTGGGGTCAAATATGTTGGGAGACTCAATTTATTTGTGAAATTATTACTCTACGTGACAAGACTTTGTGGAAGTAGTGGCATTGCAAATGTGCTCTATTGATTGTGAAAGATGTCATTTTATTAGTTGTTGAACCATTTTGTTCAACACAAGATTTGCATGTTAATTTTCTTTATCCTTTGCAAACTTTGTAGAAGGAAAATCCTTTTTTATCTTCATTTCTATGCACCAACTCATCTCTTTGAAACCAACCCATGCTTCATCTGCGTCTTTTATGACACTTATAGTCAAATGAAGTTTCTTATCTAAGAATGGTTCATTGGATAGTATTCACTAATTGATAGAAGGCAATATTAGTATAAGATGATAAAACTTGTTGTAATGTCCCACATAGGAAACCCTTGATTTTTTCAAACCTTTAGGTCAATTCTTGACTTTCTAGGATTATTACTTTAGAGAAATTTTGTGTGCATAGTTGATACAAGAGTTGATCCATCTATCACTTACTAGTGAACTGTTGAACATGGAGAACATCTATGTCAATATAAGTTGTTCATAAAAACCTTAAAATTACACACAAATTGATGAGTGTTGTCAGATACATAGGCCATTACATAGTGATTATATTTGACTAATCCTCAGAGACAGACCTCCACAAGAATAATCGTCCTGGGGAAGCTCAAAGAGATATCTTGAATACAAATCCAACCCTTTCTAGAAATTTGGAAGTTCTTTTGGGGTAAAATATGTTGGGAGTCTCAATTTATTTGTGTAGCTATTACTCTATGTGACAAGATTTTGTGGAACTTGTGGCATTACAAATGTGCTCTACTCACTGCAAAAGATGTTACTTTATTATTTGTTGAAACATTTTGTGCAACACAATCTTTGCATGTTAATTTTCCTTCTCCTTTCGAAACTTTGTAGAAAGAAACCTCTTTTGTCTCTTCATTTATGTGTACCGACTCATCTCTTTGAAACCAACCCATGCATCATCTGCCTCTATCATGGCACTTGTAATCAAATGAATATGCTTATATGAGAATTATTCATTGGATAGTATTCACTAATTGATAGAAGGAAATGTTAGTATAAGATGATAAGACTTGTTGTAATGTGCCACATAGGAAACCCTTGATTTGTTTAAACCTTTAGGTCAATTGTTCACTTTCTAGGCTTATTACTTTAGATAAATTTTGTGTGCATAATTGATACAAGAATCGATCCATCTACCACTTACAAGTTTAATGTTGAACATGAAGAACATCTCTTTCAATTTAAGTTATTCATTACAACCTTAAAATCACACACAATTTGATGAGAGACGTTGGATACATAGGCCATTAGATAGTGATTATATGTGAGTAATACTCAAATATAGACCTCCACAAGCACAGTCATCCCATGGAAGCTCAAAGATATGTCTTGAATACAACTCCAACCATTTCTAGAAATTTGGAAGTTCTTTAGGGGTAAAATATGTTGGGAGTCTGAATTTATTTGTGCAGCTATTACTCTATATGACAAGACATTGTGGAAGTTGTGGAATTGCAAATGTTCTCTACTTGCTGCAAAAGATGTAACACAATCCATTATCCATAAGAAATTGGAAACTACCACGTGTTCCCTCTCCACCCCTTTGTTTCTAAAGGTATCTAGGTAGATTCCTTCTAGCTGTATTCATACACTGCACACTATACATTCTATTTGATACTTTTAGCAACATGAAATCAAAAGTATTAAAGTGATAACAATACACAACAAAACGAAGATATACCCAATTGAAACGGAGTATAAACCTACAGGATTATTTTTTTCTTCACTGTATTTATTCTTACTATTAATGGTTGCTTCCTTAACCATACATAAACAATATTTATAACCTGTCATTGAGTAGTCAACAAGACTTTTTACACTCTAAACTAAGATGCTTGTATGCCTATAGATTTACCATAGGGCTTTCAACATTATTTATGCCAAGATTTGTATTAGAACAAAGGTACACCTTTTGATGAGTTCAATATCTATTCAAGACTATATTTCAATCTTCAGTACATTTTTGGAATGCAAACAAGTGACAAGCCTAGTCTAAATAGGATAATTTTGTTATAGATAACTGAATATTATTGTTTCCAATTGTTCCAAACAGATTTTCAATAACTATCGAGGTAAGCTCCCCTGTAATATATTTACGTATATTAGAAACCAACGTTTTTGTAGTGATTTTAGCAAAACCATAGGTTAGGACCTATGAAAAAGGGTACTAGGACATAGGTATATGAAACACCATGCGACAAATTTATTGCATGAGGCAAGGGCCTTTCATTTCATGCAACAAAACCCATGCAAGTCATGCAACATGCACCATGACACTAGCTTGACTAATAAATCACACAAGTCATGCAACAAGCATCATGACGCCAACTTGAGTAATAAACTATGTAAGTCATTATTGACCATGTAGGTGCTTACATGAAGTCATTTTGGTAAGACCATGCAGGTGCTTACATGAAGTCATTTTGATATGTCAAGTCAATATTTGACATCTAGTGGCCTAGACTAAATGGAACATTCAATTTTCATTCCTTGTGAGCAATATTGTCCCATAGATTTGTATGTTGTTGCCCATAATGTGTAAACCATTCAGCTTGAGGAAGTACACTTAGCATATGGGTAGAAAACCATGCATAATGTACAACATTACCCATAACTACAAAATCCATATTCTTCCATGTAAGCTAGGAATTACATATAGTACCAAAAATCTTGAGCCATGGTATTTGGTGAACTATCCAAGTGATTTCGGGCATGATAGTCAATAAAGTACTTAACTTTGGATGACTCAGAATGGGCATTGACATAAGGTTTGTAGTTTTCCAAAGTAAAAACTAAATCAATGATGAGATAATTCCAATGACAATTAACAACACTTATGGGAAGCTTCATATTAGATTATCACTTTTTCTAGTACACATATATACTTTTTCCTTTTATGTCGACAATAAGATCTCAAGGCAGTGAGTATCAATCCACTTAAATTTTGTATAGTAATTCTGGAAACTCATGTTGTTATATGCCTAAAAGTACACTATTCATTGGGGTTGATATCTGTTAATTTTAGGTATGTTCTATGCTGATAGCAAATTTACTTTGATTTTCCATATTAGCTCAATATCAATTCCAGATTAGCAATCACATTTAGCATGATAGTAAAATGCATATAGAACATAAACATAAATCACAAAATACAAGACAAGACAAGAGGACACAAGATGTGGCACTAGCTAGGGACAAACCCCAATGTGGGGAACCCTTGAAAAATTCTTCTTATATGTTCTTCAATAGTTCAACAGAGAGAGAGAGAGAGAGATAGTACATATACATCAGAATTCAACATTTTGACTTATCTAAATTAGAGTAGAGATCTTCTCTAAGAAGATATCATGAAAGGCAAATGATCTCAGCTAAGTGGAAGGCATACTTCTTCCACTGATTCAAGGTGACTCCATCACCATGACGCTCCTCATTGTGTTGCACCTCACTGTGCTACACCCAATCATCATGCTGGACCTCTTTACCATGCTGCACACATCATACTACTACACTTATCATCATGTTTCACCTACTAGTACTGCCTCATATTGTACCTCACTGTGCCCATCATGGCGCATCTCATAGTAGCATTTATTATCATTGTACAACACACAACGTGCTACACTATACCTGCTTATGATGCTCATCATTATGGAGAAACATTCAAAATTCATGTTGCACCTTGTTGTTACATCTTGTCATGGACTGTATAAGTTCACTATTTAGGGTCTCTATTTGTTGCATTGGATGGCAGATGGGACAACCTTCATCAAGGACTATTTGGGCCATCAAGACGATCCTACCAACCCTCATACATAGGTAGCAACATCAAACTAATCCTAGATACTCCAACCTTGATTGCATATAACTAATTGTGACTGTGTAGTTAGGGAATATGGTTGTATCCTTAAACTCATCCAATCATACTCCCAAACAACCCTTGAAGGACTGCGGCATACTTAAGGATAGTCCCTCCTTTGTTATGTTGATAGGACAATCCTTATCTGCCCTACGCAAGCCCATCTATGGTGCTATGGCCTACAACCTAGCACAACAACAACTTAACATGTCTAGAACAACAATGTTTAGGATTCCAATAACAGATCTCCTCCTATACATATGGCCCACATAAACCCATAGATAAGCTACCTAATAATACCCCATAGATTTGTGTTATCCTCTGTTCAAACTCGACCCTCAAGCCAGCTCTTCGTCCACCTAACAATAGCTTGTATATCTTTCCATGAGCACTTAACACAGTCCCTAAATTGCCTCACTGTCTTAGCCTCTTTGTTATGTCTTAGGGTTGTCCTCCGTGACTAGAAACCCTTCCATAACAACTTTGTGGGTTAGGGCATCATGATTGTGTTTATCTATGAATAGACTGAGGCTAGGGCACATTATTACATGAACTATGGCTCCTTCAAAGCTGAGCTATAACCCTTCCTTAGATCTGCAGCTAGGGCTCCAAGATTAGGGCTACCTTGTTACGTATTGAAACTCCCCTAAATAGTGGATAGATGTCCCTTTGAACTTTGGCCAAACCTTCATAAGACCTACAACTAGGCTTCATTACGACAACATCTAGGGCATCCTTCTTTTGCTACATATAGGGTCTCCTTCTAGACCTGCCTCTAGGGCTTCGTCCTCATAGATTTTTGTTGCCACTAAAAGCCAAAATAAGTGGAGATAAATAAAGAGTGAAGTGTGTGCCTAAATGACTATCAAGCTATCTCCTTTTATGCTAAAACATTGAGCACAAGAGGGGGTTATTTGGTTGTTGGTCAACCTTGACGAATTGTCACATAACACAAATAAATTCATATCTCCATGAACACATGTCAGAATCGGATGATATTTAGATCAATCCTACACCTATCAAGGAGAGGAGTCCATGAAAAATATCAGTTGACATAAATAAGAAGACCCACATGGATTTTGTCCCTAGTTTTCAATTTTAACAATATTTGTTAAATTTTGGTATGTTCTATGCTTAGAGTAATTTACTTCAATTTTTCATATTATCCCAATGAGAATATTTAGATTAGCAATCACATCAAAATGATAGTAAAGTGCAGATAGAACATAAACATAAACAACAAAAGACAAGCCAAGACAAGAGGAGACAAGATGTGGCACGAACCAGGAACAAACCCCAATGTGGGGAAGCCCTTGATCAATTCTTCTTATATTATTCAATAGTCGGTAGAGAGAAAGAGATTGAGTAAAATGATTTGAAATCAATACTTGACTTGCCAAATAGGAGATCAAAGATCTTCTGCATGACAATGACACAATGAGGTTGCAATTCTGATATCATGTACTAAAGATATGCAGTTCCTTGGTTGCTTCACTAATCATGACAAGGTTGCTAATTTGGCACCTTCCATATGTTGCAAGGATTGGTGCATTTCATGACACACCTTGTCATTGGTTAGGGCACAAGCTCTGAGTACTACAACACCCTAAATGTCAACCAAATCCTAACTATGTGATTAATCTGAAAGACTTTCTTCTATCCTAAACACACTCGACAATGTAGAAATTCTCACAGTAGATTAATCTAATTATGCAATGTACTAAAGAAAAATACTTAATCTACTTCTACAATCAAACTTGCAGAAGCTTAATTGATTTGAGCAACATCAAACATAACACATATAACAGAGAATAAGAATAAATCACATATGAAACACAGAAGAATACTCTAGGGAAAGCCTTAGCTAAAAATCCCGCTATCTGTATTATCGTACAAGTGGAAATATCTCAGGATTACACAAAGCTTTAGCTCTCACAGCTATCCAGCTCTCAGTACAATTCCTCTCACTTCTCATAGATAGACTAGACAACTCATATTCCTTTCACTCTGTCCTCCAAGCCTCCTATTTCCTTGTGTTTTTTTCCCTAGGTGCTCCTGCTATAACCTTGTGTGACATTGATCTCACACATTGCTCCAACACATTGTAAAACTACGCAAATATCAAGGAATGAATTCCTTTTGCATGGAAGAGATTTTCTTATAAGAAAATTCCAGCAACTGATAGTACATTGTTGCTACCTTTAATCTCAATTGGGTCTTTGTCTGAACTAACATGCATGAGTTATTCATGAGAGAATATTAAATTATCTGAAGTACACTAGCTTCATGCATGCATGCATTAACTGACTGAACTCACAATTAGTTCCACAAACTATTTGGAACTAATCTTACTGGACTTAACTCAGTTCACTGAGATAACTAACTACAACTCAAATACAACTCATCCTTAACTCCTTAATTAAGGGATAACTTCCTCAATCAAAGGGATAACTCCTGCATGACTTCACAAAGACTTCATGTTTGAATTTCTCCAAGTAATTAAGTTAGGATGAATTAATTAATTAATTTTTTTCAAACAATTTGTGAGACTAAATTCGAATTTTAATTCTCAATTTTAATCAAGGACAAATTAAAATCGGAATATCCTGAAATGTCGTCTTTAGCAATGTTATTTTTAGCATTTCTATCTTTAGCATTTCTTGTTGCTATTTTCAACACTCCCTCTCAACAAGAAATGGATTATCTGCCACCCCGATACTATCTCTATGGAACTCGAATTTACACTTTGACAATGCCTTAGTCAAAATGTCAGAATATTACTCCTTGATCGAAATATACTACAACAACATGATCCTCCTCACCACACAGTCTCTGAGATGATGATACTGAATGTCGATATGCTTGGATCTGTCATGAAATACTAGATTATTAGAGAGTTTGATACAACTTTGATTATCACAATAGATCATAGTTGGATCCATCCTCTGATCAAACAAACCAACTAGAATTTTCTGCATCCAAATGGCTTCACATGTTTCCTAACTTGCAGCCAGGTATTCAACCTCTGATGAGCTGAGTGAAACTAACCTCTGTTTCCTACTGTACCAAGAAACTACAGTTGAACCAAGGTTGATAATTCCTCCGGATGTGCTTTTCCGATCTGATGGACTCCTTGCCCAATCTTGTTAATTTTAGGTATGTTCTATGCTAGAGCAATTTATTTAAATTTTCATAGTTAGCAATCACATGAGCATTAATATTAACTGCAGATAGAACATAAATATAAATTGCAAAAGACATGCCAAGACAAGAGGACACAAGATGTGGTGCTAGCCAGGGAAAAACCCCACAATGTGTGGGGAAACTGTTATAGACATATTTGGGCACTGCAACCCCAATCTTATATGTCCATAAACCAAGGGCTTCTAAGTCCCTAAAAGTTTTGTTTCATACCCTAAAGGAACAAGGTTAGTTGATTACATCATCTCCCAGAAGTTCTCCATGAAAAACTGCTCAGAATTGGTCAAAACTGGACCATCTCACTTGCTCCATGGTCAAAGTACGATGCATCCCACCTAATGCACATGGGGGGTGCGATGCATACTAAAAGGCCCTTCTATGGGGTGTGATGGGTGAGAGTAGACAAATGGCAGAGACAGTTTGCAAGGTGGATGATCATTGAATCTTCCAGAAACTTCATGTATGACACCTGCCTCTCTGAATTTTCCCAGGGATGAGTAAGAGATCATGAAATCTCCAAGTGGAAATGAGAACTATCAAAGAAATGACACTAATCAAAAACCCAAAAGCTGACTCACCCACCTGCAAACATCTACATATGGATCCTTCATCCTAGAGATGCAGAGGCTGGAATTTTGCATCTTGTAAGGAAGTGTTGTTGGTTTCTTTGTGGAACATCATAGTGTTGGGTGATCTAGCTTTTCATGAGGTGAAGAAGGGCTTTCATGTAGGGAGGATGGCACTGGGTTAGATCAATGAGTTGTAATCCTCTCTTCTGCTACTTCTATCAATAAAGCTATTTGAGTTTTCCTCCATATTCTTGTATGTCTTTGAATATTGAATTGATATATGAATTTGTATGGTCAATATATATCTGATCCTATATTGTTTATGATTGTAGATCTCTATGCTTTCATGGTATTATGCTGCTTCGACTCTATAGGGGTTCTCTGAAGCGGGACAAGCGAGGAAGGAGTGGCAAAGATATGTCAAAGGGGAGAGGAAACAAGCAAGGAGCCAAGTGAAAGACTGAGGTTGGTACTCTCTACTTCTCTTTAATCTACTTCTCATAAAGGAAAGCACAAGTGACTTGAGTTTGTTTGTTTCTAAGATAGCTACCTGTCTTAGTGGGACTAGCAGCTCTGAATGGACACTAGTTTTCCCGATAAGAAAATGGCGACTCCACTGGGGAGCAAATAGCTTGTTTGCTTGTTTCTAGTTTGTTTACTTTATAAGCTATAGACAGAGCCTGAAGTTAAGCTAGCTAGCCTTTGAACTGCTTTTGCTATGCAACTGCAAAGTAGATAAATGCTGCTTCAGTCAATCTTTGGGTTAGTTTATGAATTAAACATCTGACTTGAAAACATCCTAAGTGCCTTGGTGGTGGCTCAAGTAACCTCATTAGATCAGCCCCTATGGTTTGTAATTACTGAATATCATTAACTCAGCCTAAATCCTTGAACTAAGCTGCAAACTGTGACCAAACACCAAGTTAAAGTCTTGTCCCTGGACCATCACACTGTCTCTTTTTGATAGTTTGGATGCATCGCACCTCCCGTGTGCTATAGGTGAGATGCATCCCTATTTCCCTGTGTTACAGGTGCAATGATTAGATAAGATTGTTTCTACCTTCAGATTTTGGTTTTTCTTCATTCTCTTCAGCTTTATTCAGGAGTTTTTTTGTCTGTGATCAGTATACCACTGTTGAAACTCCCTTCCTTTGCATTATTCAGCCTCCATTGTATAAAGAATTGTGAATGTTTTTATTCATTTTTCACCATTTACAGTTCTCCTTTACAAATACTAGCTTAATCGAACTGTCATATTTTGATTTGAAAGTGTCGTTTTCAGTCAAAGAAAGGAATCCTCCTCTTTTTGATAGTTGATTAGATTGTTACTCTTGTATTTGATTTGAATTAATAGTATTTCAAGTGTCCAAAGCAATTTTCAATTCAAAATCGCAAAGTGTCATCCTTATCTTCCTTTCGTCTTTTAAAAAAAAAATTGTTAGTACTGTCACTTTGAAAAGATAATTCAGATTTGTACTTAGCATTCTTTTTGTCATTCACACATTAAGAAAGCATAAAAAAAATACATGCATGTGCATTTACATTTAGACTACTTGTGGAGATTGATTTAGGATAGTGCATCTTAGTGTGTGCTCTCTGCTCTATGTTGAAAGAATTTCACTTCTCTTTCCTTAGTAGCTAGGATTTTCATTGCAAAAAGAAAGTAAACGACTGTTTATCATCTTAGATTGCATATTTAGGAGTTGTATATCTACATCACGCGGTGAACCTTAAAGGAAAACTTCTTAAGAAAAATCAACTGTAAAACAAATTTCAATGAACATAAAAACGCTTTGGAACCTAACGCACAACATCTAGAAGCCTAGCCTAGGGATGTATTCCGGCGTCATAAAGCCTGGTAACTATCGCTTTCATCGTAGGTTGGGTGATTCCTCCTCTTTGAGACGACAAGTGCCAGTACGGACTTGTGCTCCCACATACCGTCGAGTATATATTGGGAGACCACAATAGGCTATATCCTTCACCCTTAGGAACCCATGTCTACTGCCCTATCGATCACAATGCATTGAACACAGCATTCGGGAAGATTGACTGCCATACCGTAAAAAGTATTCTGCAGTTTTGCGATTGGTTTGGTAATCCCTCTGTCTAGATTTCCAGAGTAGTCACTTTCGTTCCTTTTTAGACTCTTTAAAAGAAAAGGTCCATCTGAGCAGTTGTCACTTCAGGCTCATTAAAAATTGAAGGCCACTAGATTCATCTTTAGCTTTTTCTCGATTCTTAAAAATTGAAAAAGCAAGTTGTGTCAAAGCCTCATAAAATTTATTTTAATCGGAATAACGTCATTGTTCCCTCATTGATCTTAGGTTGAGAAAATGGAGTCCACCAACCAAGGATTTTCCCTTGGGATAAATCCTAGTCCCTTCTCCTCTTGGGGAGATGTTGGTGCACCTCATATGGCCACATTGTCCCTTGCAGGACTGACAATTGGCCTACCAGTATGGCTCTTCTCGACCTCTTTCGTTCAAAGCACTGTGATTCCTGAGCAATCAAATCAACAACCAGATGATACTAGAGTTACCCCACAACCTTCTACTTCGTTTGTTTCTCCCCCTCCTTCTTCCTCTTCACTTGGTGAAGCTAAAAACCAAGTAACTGAGAAGAAGAAGAAAGGGAAGGAGAAGAAGAAGAAGAAGCCAATGGCGAAAGGGGGAAACCAAGCATCATCTAGTGAAAATCCACACACTGCACCATCCAAACCTAAATCTCCATGTGTCATTTGCAAAGGGGACCACTATCATCGAGATTGTCCTTGCATCCCACGGATCTTAAGGGACTAGTCTCCCCACTTGCACAATCCAGTGTCCTCAACCTCTGACGATCATGTTGAAAGTACAATATCAACTAGTGAAAACAAAGTCACTGGACAAAAAGGAAGATCTAAAATTCCTTGTAGACTGTGTGAAGGCGATCATGCCATCCACCATTGTCCCTTCCTAGACGAAGCTAAAAGAGTCTTGGATAACCATCCTGCTTCACTGCTATGGCTTCCTCTTGGATACAAGAAACTCTTGCCGAGTCCATCGCTAATTGAAAATCTGACTGACACACTTTTGTGGTCGGTCAAAGCATCTATCATTGAAGATAAACCCTCTAAGTCCAAAATAGACCAAAGTCAACAGGTCGAGTTGGCAGTTGACCCAGTCTTGGCTTCCTCTTGGATACAAGAAACTCTTGCCGAGTCCATCGCTAATTGAAAATCTGACTGACACACTTTTGTGGTCGGTCAAAGCATCTATCATTGAAGATAAACCCTCTAAGTCCAAAATAGACCAAAGTCAATAGGTTGAGTTGGCAGTTGACCCAGTCTTGTCTTCAGAAGGTCTACCTTCAGATGATACAGTCACCAAAGAGAATGAGAACGACACCATTCAAATTCTCTTCGTAAACAGAGACTCTGATGAACATGGGGGCAATCTACTCGTTCCCTTACTACAGGAATGAAGTTCATTAGAGTTGTATCTGGTCGGTTATTCGGTCCCACCTCCAAGCAACCTAGTCATTTCCTTCGATTGGAATCTACTAGGCAGACCCTGTCTACCATCTAGTGTACCATTCTGAATCATAGTACAAGCTTACGGACTGGTCATGGTTGGTACTATTGTAGATGAAGGGGCTTCTGTGATTATCCTTTCCTCATCTTCTTGGAAAGCGTTTGGTTCACCATCGCTTTTGCCTGAGATGCGAAATCTGACAGGCTTCGACAAAGGAGCCAGTCGATCATTAGGGATCCTTCCAAATTTGCCTATAACTTTGAGAAGGAAAACCATATATCTAAACATAATGGTAGTCCAAGGACCTTTAGATTACAATCTACTCCTTGGGCGTGACTACATTTATAGCATGGGAGCTATTATTTCCTCACTCTTTTGAGTGATGTGTTTTATGCATGAAGGTAGAATGGTCCATCTCGTAGACCAGCTTTCATTCCTCGATTCACATATAGCTAATAGTCAAGTGCCATCCCTAACTAGTCTTTTTGTGCAAGGAATGTCTCATCAATCTCTAGTCCATCCACCTGATGAGCGCGAGTGATTCAGTGATTGTGACTGAAACCCAGGGGGCATGCACCCTAGTCTGCTTCTACAGGAAAAATTTAGGTATAGGGTAGGTTTCCATGGAGGATACATGACTAGTCTGACACACCCATCCATTTAGGAAAATATGATTAGACTGGAATAATATTTCCTCATCAAGGTTAGGTGATTGGAGCTAGAATCACCTTCGTCCGTTTCGATGGACTAAGCTGAGGAAGTGTTTCTACCTGCTGCGCAGGTGGAACCATCTTGTGGGTGCAAGAACTTCTGTATGGTAACCTGGAAACTCTACTTCGCTATACCTGGGGGCATGCAAACCTTTTTGCATGCAAGTGAAAAGCTACCATTTATTTTCTTAGTTTGTGGGTTCCTAACCCTTTAAACTCGTAGGATTTGTCGTTCCTAGATTGCATAATGAAAGGATATGGAGCAAAGTTTTGAATGGGACAAGCTCCCTAAAAAATGAAACTATTGATGAGACACACTTATTATACGATTGGCATGGGCAGTTTTACGTGAAGTTCAAGCTCGTTAAAAAATAAACCTAGCAATGAGCATATGTTCCACTAGAGTTTAAGCTCATTAAAAGATGAACCCACCTCTATTAAATAACCATTGTGATCACATTATTATTAGGTTTTGAGCCTTGGTCATGTTCTTACCATCACCTCCACTCTTCTTGAAGCTGGTCATACGCCTCCATTTAATCGTTTACCCCTTTTGAGGAACAGCTACGATGAGTGATCCTATTAGCCACCTTATTTACACTGCCGTGATTGAAAAGTTCCAAACCTTACCTAGAACTAGCCGTTATCCAAAATCATCACTCATTCCTCAAAAAATGAGTCTTCTTTAAGCTCTTTTCATCTGACTCGTAAAATATGAAGAGATTGCTGAGCAATTGGCCTCTCCAGCTCGTCAAAGTGATTGGAAGTGCCATCCCTCCTCTAGGTTTTAATCTTTTTGGACCTGAGGGATCATTGCACAAAAATATCGAGCACTTGTCTTGTTTAGCTCATTAAAACTATCAAAAAGTCATCCCTTTCATATTATTTTATACATTTTTAGAATTAAGGGATTATATTACGAAAATGGATTACTATAGTTTCCTTTTCGTCTCTTTTCAGACTCTCTAAAATTGAAAAGGACCGAGTTATCCTTGTCGTTAAACTCGTTAAAACAATAGCGACAAACTTGTTCATGCAGACAAGAACAAGTTTCACTATGGCTAGGCTCGTTAAAACATAGCGACGGGTTTGCCCGAAGGGAAAATTATAGAACAAGCATATGTTATCCTACTCAAGCTTGACAAAAATAAAGGGGTACTAGTCAGAAATGATTGGGGAAAAATTGGGAAGAAAACTTGAAGAAATTTTATTGTAGCAAGTGTTGAGCCTCAAAACTACACTTCTTTATACATCCTCTCAGCCTCCTTTTCCTATTCATTTCCTTCTTTTGCCACTCATTCCCTCCATCAAATTGCTCAAATCATTGTATTTTAGGACTTTTTACATGGTTTGATAATTATGCTAATGACTTTGTTTGGTTTAGAATTTTGGTTCAAAGTGCCGCGTTTTCGCAGCTCACACAGGGTTTCCACAGCTGATCTCGGTTTCCGCAGCCAACCCCGGATTCTGTAGCTGTTTTATTAAATGATATGTTCCAAGTGTCCTCCAGGAAGAAGATCCACATGGGCAAGTTCGTGGAACCAAGGACATGGTGTGTGTCCTTCCAGCTCACCCAAACCAGTCATCAAAACCCATGGTCAATGAGGAGGCAACTACTGTCAACAGAAGTCATTGGCGGTGGCACGGCTCTGCATGTTCTGTTTTATAGCACGTGAAGAACAGGTGGCATCCTCCTCAGCCACGAAGACAGTGGGAAACATGAATCCAACAACGGATTGAATGCCCACAACGATCGTTGCCTAAATCCGAGGACGCAGCAAGACTACGTGTTTTTACACAGTTGTTTGAATAGTTTAGTTTTCGTTAAGTTAGTTTGCTTTCCTCTGTTATAAATAAAGCGTCTTTGAACGCTGGATAGTTAGCTGCTGATATGTAATTTTGAACTCCCCACTGTACTTTCTATTTTATGCATAATATATGAGAAGACTGTTTTCCATTTCAGCGTGTAACTAATCATTAAGCCGGCTGGAGTAGGCAGAGGGCCCCTGTTTACTGAAGGCCTGTATAGTACTCTTTAATTTCCTGCATTTCTTTTTCTCATTTTATGTATAATAGTTGTATAGAATGCCTTTGATTGCTGTGTTTTGATCATGTACAATAGCTGTATATAAATTTTGAATTCTGTTTATTTATATTTCTGCACTTTTCCATGACTGATCAGTGTGTT
>APFE030867561.1:87335-98901 GCA_000404065.3 Pinus taeda
TTTTCTTGCAGCAGCAGAGATATTGGGCCAATGTCATTAGTCTTTTATTTGATGCCTTTATTTTCCTTTAAGAGTTGATTTCATTTCAATTGTTGTTCAAGCTTTCTTGTAGAATACTTTTCAGTTATAAGAAATCATTTAAAGCTCATCACAATCTCACACACTTCACTTGCTTTATTTCATTTCCATCACATCACAGTAGGAGAGATATACTTGAAAACAAACTTAAAAAGTTAAAAACGACAAAAGCTTAAGGAACAGTTTCCTAAGTACATACAGTACACCTCACTTCATCAGCTTACGAGCCCCGGGTTGACATTTAAAAGTTGCAATTTAGACATCACTAAATTGACCAAACAGCAAGTCACTCTTGAACATGACACTTTCACTCCATCACCATGATTGAGTCAAGTTGGGTTATTCCATTCACCGGTCATATCGCCACTGGTCCACCGTACCATCCATTTTTGGGGTTAACGCTACCAATCCATTTCAGTGTCGCTGATATGTTCAAGAGAAGTCGCTCAAAGAATTCACTAACCTAGCTTGTGTCTCATCTGCTGCAATACCTTCACCCTTCATTCTTTCATGACTGCCACCCTGAACCTTGTATCATCAGATCATTTTCACCTCCACAAAATAATTTGCTCCATTTCATGTCGTAGATATGGGATTCATTAAGGGCCTCCTACGACAGGTCACTTCTTGTTGACATCAGATCATTATACAAGAAGTTGACTTAGGAACAACCCTTTCAGTACTTTGAATCTTGCATGCCTCAATGGCAAGTTTCTCACTTCCAGTGACAGGTTTACATCAATGGCCTTCGACCGAAAGATTTTGTGTGTTGTTCAACATCAACTCATGTATTCAAACCACGTGAATTGTACTGCAGTACCTTGAGGGTCATTATCATTATCTGTGATTCCTCTCGCACTTGTTAACAGCTTACATCATTGGCTGGTAATCAGGCGATGTCTCTCCATGTTCGACTTCAGAACATCCTTTCACATGGATCGACTTGTACTTCAGGAAAAGATTGAATGAGTTCGAAGACCCCGGATCTAGTTTCATCCATCCGGGCTGCGATATATTCAGGAAAATAAAGACATCAAATGTACATAATAGTTGCACAAATAATCATCCATGCCAAAGGATGATGGCTCTACCAGAATCATTAGTCTGCCATATAGACAGTTGTCTGTCTTATGTACATGAAAATGAATTCATAAAAGCTGAGCATGGGAATGCCCGCCTCAGCTAGATCATGAAAATATTATGAAGATAATGTATTGTATTTTATCTTATTACAGGTTACCTTCTAGTGTGAAAAAACCTCGGATCCTCATGATAAAGCATCTCACCCGACATCAAAAGATTTACGACCTCATGCTTTAGGGGGCAACTGTTATAGACATATTTGGGCACTGCAACCCCAATCTTATATGTCCATAAACCAAGGGCTTCTAAGTCCCTAAAAGTGTTGTTTCATACCCTAAAGGAACAAGGTCAGCTGATTACATCATCTCCGAGAAGTTATCCATGAAAAACTTCTCAGAACTAGTCAAAACTGGACCATCTCACCTACTCCATGGTCAAAGTACGATGCATCCCACCTAATGCACAGAGGGGGTGCGATGCATACTAAAAATCCCTTCTATAGGGTGCAATGGATGAGAGTAGACAAATGGCAGAGACAGTTTGCAAGGTGGATGATCATGGAATCTTCTAGAAACTTCTTCTATGACACTTGCCTCTCTGAATTCACCTAGGTATGAGTAAGAGATCATTAAATCTCCAAGTGGAATTGAAAACTATTAGAGAAATGAAACTAATAAAAAACCCAGAAGTTAACTCACCCACCTGCAAACATCTATATATGGATCCCTCATCCTAGAGATGTAGAGGCTGGAATTTTGCATCTTGTAAGGAAGTGTTGTTGGTTTCATTGTGGAACATCATAGTGTTGGGTGATATAGCTTTTCATGAGGTGAAGAAGGGCTTTCATGCTGGGAGGATGGCATTGAGTCAGATCAATGGGTTGTAATCCTCTCTTCTACTACTTCTATCAATAAAGCTATTTGAGTTTTCCTGCATATTCTTGTATGTCTTTGAATATTGAATTGATATATGCATTTGTATGGTCAATATATATCTGATCCTATATTTTTTATGATTGTACATCTCTATGCTTTGATGGTATTATGCTACTTTGACTCTATAGGTGTTCTTTGAAGTGGGACAAGCGAGGAAGGAGCAGCAAAGATCTGTCAAAGGGGAGAGGAAACAAGCAAGGAGCCAAGCGAAAGACTGAGGTTGGTACTCTCTGCTTCTCTCTCATCTACTTCTCATAAAGGAAAGCACAAGTGACTTGATTTTGTTTGTTTCTAAGATAGCTACCCATCTTAGTGGGACTAGTAGCTCTGAATGGACATTAGTTTTCCTGATAACAGAAATCCTTGATCAATTCTTCTTTTATGTTCTTCAAAGTTCAGCAGAGAAAGTGAGAGAGATAATACATTTACATTAGAAGTCAATTCTTTGACTTATCTAAATCCGAGCATAGATCATCTCCTATAACAATGATACATGAGATTAGTTGAAGACATTCTACTTCAACTGATTTTCCTAGGTGACATCTTCACCTATCCATTTCGTTCATCTACTGCACCTTACCATGTAGCACCATCATGCTACATCATGCATCATCATGCTGCTCATGATCACTGTGTAGCCCATACATCAAGTTGTCCATGACCTTATACTTCATGCTGCCCATGTGTTGTGCTGCTTCATGATTTCATCATACTGCCCATACTTATGATTACATTTATCATGATACTATCCATGCTCCATGTATCATACATTATGCTCCTCAGAAGGTTGCCCATCATGCTGCTCATAATGTTGCCCATGCTATTCTTTTGTTCCTTCATTATGGAGTTCATATACATATCAGCCTTAGATGCTTGCTATGGCTTGCAGCCTAGCAAAGCAAATATGCTATCCTCCACGTAATCCCATTATTTGCTTATCACAGTCACTATGGCCAACGTTCTTCATAACCATGCTGGACTGCAGTTATGATTGAAGCAGATCATATATGCCTGACACAATGAAGCATATATATGACTTCTCACATAAAATATATGACCATTCCATACAACGTATGATGACTGTGTTCTTGCGTCCCATGCTACGTGCCATGCTGCGTCTTATCTACACTGCCAGATCCACGTGCCATAACTGCATTTCTGCATGCCATGCTGCGTGTTATGCTACGTGTTATCTACGTTTCCAGATCCAAGAGTATGCTGTGTGTATATGTAATGACTAGCGTATATGGTTTCATCATATTGCTGCGGCTACTCAACTCAAAGCAGATAACCGAGTTATGCTTCATGTGAACAACGTATATATATATATATTAACATATATATATATATATATATATATTAAATATATATATATAATATATATATATATATATATATTAAATATATAGCTAACATTGGTCAGTGTTTGACTGTGTTTACATTTATATTGTGTTGGCATACATATGAACTGCATGGCATATTAATCTGCGTTCCAATATATATTACAATGACTGTGTTTCCATTTATATTGCGTTGGCATACATATGAACCACATGGCATATTAATCTACGTTCCAATATATATTACGATGACTGCGTTTCCATTTATATTGTGTTGGCATACATATGAACCGCATGGCATATTAATCTGCGTTCCAATATATATTATGATGACTGCATTTCCATTTTACTTATGCGCTACCTTAACTGTTTTCAATACACTGTGATCCTTACCTTGCTACAGCTTCATAACTACGAATAGATTATTAACTTTAGGGCTTGAACTTTGTGAATAGAAGCTCCTTGTCTAGACAGTGTTGAGACTTCCTCAATTAGTTGTGTTTTATGTGTCTCCATGATCTGCGTGATAGGTTTCCATGACAACGTTGGTAGGGCATCATCTTAGGGCCAATGTGTGTTTCTCTTGGTGTCTCATTCCTTCTCCAAAAACCCAAGACGTGGAGAGGATGAGATCACTCAAGAATTGTATATGCAAATGACATCAAATCCTCATCTATTTATACCAAAAACATATATGATGAATAGACATGACGAATGGGCTTCTAGAGCCTACATAAGAGCTGGTCGGCTTGATAATTATTATATGATCAAAATAAATTCATATCACCATAAATACTTATCGGATTCGGATGATCTTTGGATCAATCCTACACCTCTCAATGAGAGGGATCCAATAAAATATCAGTTGCCATAAATAAGTTGACCCATATGGAGTTTGGCCTAGTTGCCAATTTAACAAATCCACATCTATGAAGCCCTATAGCTTCACTCCATCTAACCGTTTGTACCATAATCAATACTGAAATGTGCCTTTGAGGTGTCTCAAAACATGATTTTCTACCTTCCAAAAAAACTTGGTAGGCTAAACCATAGCTTTATTCAGCTGGTCTACCGCGTAGCACAAATTTGGTCATGTGTTCACTAAGTAAATCACTGAATGCACAAGCTACCGATACACAGTAGCTTCTACTACTTCTCGTGAAGTAGCATCCTCCTTCCTCCAATTACCTACTAGAGGAGTCTGCATGGACTTGCACTTCTCCATGTGGAATCTCTTGAGTATCTCATTCACATACTTGTCTTGAGACACAAACAACTCCCCATCCTTCTACCACACTTCCATGCTTAGAAAGTAGTGCATGAGACCCATGTATTTCATCTCGAACTCTCTTGCAAGGTCCTCCTTGCAAGACATGATCAAATGATCATCACTTGTCAATATCAGATCATCAACATAAAGAACAATGATCAACTGCTTACCTTCCACCATGATGTGGTACAAGTTTGCATCCGCTTCACTCTTTGTGAAGCCGAACCCGATGAAATAGTTGTCGATGCTAGTGTACCAATCACGAGGTTTTTTCTTGAGCCTGTACAAATCTCTCTTGATTTGGCACACATGTGACTCATGATCGAATATATCAAAACCTTCTGGCTGCTCTATGTACACCTCCTCCTAAATCTTGCCATTGAGGAATGCAGTCTTCACATCCATCTGATGGATCTTCTAATCCATCTGTCTTAATAGTGCTAACATCAATCTAATAGATGAGTACCTTGCTACAAGAGAAAAATTCTCATCATAGTGAATCCCCTCGACTTGTGAGAAACCACGGGAAAATAGACTGTTGTGTTACATGCCTTAGCCCACAAATGAGGTGGTTGGCCTTGGTCATGCAGAATCACCTGAGCTACCCCCACGATGGTTCTATTCTTCCTCTCAGCCACCCCATTCTGCTGTGTGGTATGAGGTGTCATCAACTCTCATTTAATTCCTTCCATTGCACAGAAGTCCTTAAAGTCTTCAGAGACATACTCTCCACCATTGTTGCTTCACAAGGCTGTGATCTTCATCCCTGATTCTTTCTCAACAAAATCTTTGAACTCACAAAACTTTGAGAAGGTTTGATCCTTATTTTGCATGAAATAGATCCAACATTTACGAGAAAAATCATCAATGAAAATCACATAATACCTTTGTTTAGCGGTGGAGGCTGTCGAGAATGGTCCACACACATCTGTATGAACTTGCTCCAAGATTGTTTCAGCTTGACTGTCTTGATCATGAAAGGAATATTTTTCATACTAACCTAAGGTACAACCTTTGCATGTGTCCACTTTCTCAAGTTTACCTTTGGGAAGTCCAGTAGATATCTACTGCATTATCTTCAAGGCCCCATGATGCAAGTGGCCCAACTGCCAATGCCATAACTCACCAATGTCTTAGCTTTTCATCAATTCTACTTTGGAACTCAATGCAGCATATTCATCTACCTCTACCTTGTAGAGATTCTTTACTTGAATCGTAATCCTCTTGGTCTGACCTATGGCTATGTGTCTCAGGAATGCCTTTCCTTTACTGAAGACTACATCATAGCCTTTGTCTTCCAACATTACGACCGATACCAAGTTCTTCTTTAGTCTAGGCACATACTTTACATCAGTCAGGGTGGGAGGAGCTCCATGCTCCCTCTGAAACACAACCGTACCTTCACCTAAAATGCAGTACTTTCCATCATCACCCATCTCTATGTGCATCTTAAGGTCTTTATCATGCAAGGTACTAAATAAACTCTTATCGATGGTCATGTGGAATGAGGCTCCACTGTCTAGGTACTAAACACAACCCACCATCAATGAAACCTTACACGCGATGAGGGTAAAATCCAATTCGAACTGAGAGGCCAATGCCTCACCTTATGATCCTTTGGAGGATCCCTTCTTGGATTTCTTCAATGGAGAATTAGTTGCATAATGGCCCACCTCATGACAATTAAAGCATTTACCTTTAGATTTGTCAATCTTCTTCCCACCATGAGAAGAACTCATTTTGGAATGGGAAGCCTTCCCTTTTCCTTTCCTTGCCTTACTGGCTAAGGCTAGATTTTCTTCATCATCATGCTTAGATGAAGAACCATCTCTGGTGCTCCTCCTAATCTCCTCCTGCATCAGATCCAACCACAGTCATTCCCAATCTGACAATTTCTCTCTTCCATTCACTGAGTCCTGGTAGCTATGCCAACTCTTAGGAAGACCAAGGAGAGCAAGACTCACCATATCATCATCAGCTATCATTATTCCTACACTTCCAAGCTCATCTATGTAGGTGGTGCGATTTTTCAGATATGTAGAAATAGTGTCACGCTCTTTACACTTGATTCTCTGAATCTTGTCCTTGAGAGCCAGTTTCCCCTGGTCGCTATTGTTCTGATATAGGGCCTTCAATGTCTTCCACATTGAGAATGGAGTCTCCTTCCCATGGAGACTCGAGACAATGTGGCCTCGAACTCCCTCAAGAAGAATCCTCCTCACCTTCACCACACACTTCTACCATTCCACCAATTCTTAGGCATTAGTTGTTGTTGGCTTGGGGATTTCTTGATCAATGAAATCGTTCAAACCATTGTCTTCTAATACCGCTTCCATGCGATCCTTCCATGCTATATAATTCGAGATGCCATCCAGTGCATACTCGAGTCTTAAGCCATTGAACACCATTGGTGAACTTCAAGGTGTGATAAGAATTTGATTTTGTACTTGCAATCAAGAACTTCAAACTTCAAATTGTTCCCTTCTCAATATGTTATTCACAACTCCAATCACCTTTTCTCTGATACCATTTAGAAATTCTCATTGTATATTAATATGATTATGCAATGTACTAAATCAAAATACTTAATCTACTTCTACAATCAAACTTGCGGAAGCTTAATCGATTTGAGCAAGATCAAACAAAACACATATAATAGAGAAGAAGAGTCAATCACACATGAAACATAAAAGAATACTCTAGGGAAAGCCTCAGCTAAAAACCTCTCTATCTATATTATCATACAAGTGGAAATGTCTTAGGATTACACAAATCTTTAGCTCTCACAGCTATCTAGCTCTCAGTACAATCCCTCTCACTACTCATAGATAGACTAGACAACTCATATGCCTTTCCCTTTATCCTCCAAGCCTCCTATTTCCTAGGTGCTCCTGCTATAACCTTGTGTGACACTGATCTCACACACTGCTCCAACACACTAGAAAATTGCACAAATCTCAAGGAATGAATTCCTTCTACATGCAAGAGATTTTCTTATAGGAAAATTCTAGCAAATGATAGTATATTGTGCCTACCTTTAATCTCAGCTAGGTCTTTGTCTAAACTAACATGCATGAGTTATTCATGAGAGAATATTCAGTTATCTGGAGTACACTAGTTTCATGCATGCATGCATTAATTGATCGAACCCACAATTAATTCGACAAACTGTTTGGAACTAATCTAACTAGACTTAACTTAGTTAACTGAGCTAACTAATTAAAACTCAAATACAACTCATCATTATCTCCTTAATTAAGGGATAACTTCCTTAATCAAGGGGATAACTGTTGCATGATTTCACAAAGACTTCATGTTTAAATTTCTCCAACTAATTAACTCAGGATGAATTAATTAATTATTTTTCAAACAACTGGTCAGACTAAATTCAAATTTTATTTCTCAATTTTATTTCAAGGACAAATTAAAATTGGAATATCCTGAAATGCTATCTTTAGCAATACTATTTTTAGCATTTCTTGTTGCTATTTTCAATAGACAATTCATCTATTTACTATGGATAGCCTTCATATAGTCCTCCAATGATACGCTACCTTATAGGGTTGCTTACCTTTTGAATGCAACTACTAAAAGTCTTCCAACTATTGGCTATGGCCTATGGCCTAGCATAGCAGGGGACTGTAGCTTTGATCCCTTCATACAGTGATCGAAAAAACCCTTAAAAAGAAATCCCTAGCATATTAGTTGGTTCAAAACGTCGACCAAATCCTAACTATGTGAATAATTCGAAAGACTTCCTTCTACCCTAAACACACTTGACAATTCATCTATTTACTGTGAATAGCCTTCATACAGTCCTCCAATGATACATTTCCTTATAGGGTTTCTTACCTTCTAAATGCAACTACTAAAAGGCCTCCAAATGCTGGCTATGGCCTATGGCCTAGCCCAGAAGTGGACTGTAGCTTTGATCCCTTCAAACAATGATCCAAATAGCCCTTAAAAAGAAATCCCTAGCTCCTCCCTTTTTCAAATACTTCTGCCCTTCAAATCGAGAACAAGAACAAAGCTAACATGCCCAAACAACCTTGAATTATACCATGTTGTCAACTACAACAATGTGACCCTTCATACTAATGAGATACTCCTTTTTTTTGTGGTTAGGTTCACTTTTGTAGCTACGTCTAAGGGTCCTTTACATGTTGTGATAAGGGCTCATCTAACTATGGATTTACGCCTTCATATGTTGGTGGTTAGGGCCTCTCCAACTGTGGCTAAGAGATCTGCGTATAAGTTCTTTTGATGATAACAAATAGGAGCTTCACAAGACTATGTATGGGTCTCTCTTGACAACAAATTAGGGTTGTTTATTAGGCCTCTTGTTGCTGCAGAATAAGGCCTACATTTAGGACATTAGGGCACCTCCAAGATAGCGACTATACATACTTTGTGACCACATTGAGGGCATGGTCAAATCTCCTTTTAGAGCAACGACTAGGCTTCCTCCTTGAACTGCGAATATAACTCCCTCTTGAGAGCCTATAAATCTCCTCTTACCTACAAAAAGATCTCCCCATAAGACTGTGCCTAGGGCTCTTTAGTTCTGTGTCTAGGGCTCTCTTAGAAGACCCTTTCTTCATTGCATCTAAGGCTTCTCCCTCTTGATATCTCTGGCCACCAAACCCAAATGAGTGGAGAGAGATCTTAGGATAAGTGTGTGTAAAAAATGACTTGAAGACCTCTTCTATTTGTAATAAAACATTGAGGACAAGTTGGGGAAATTTAGTTGCTAACCGACCTTGACAAATTGTCAATTAACATAAATAAATTCATATCTCCATGAATACATGTCAGAATCGCATGATCTTTAGATAAATCCTACACATCTCGATGAGGGGAATCCAAGAAAAATATCAATTTCCATAAATAAGAAGATGCACATGGAGTTTGACCCTATTTGCCAATTCTAACAATATTAGAACTAAAAAATGACCTAATGCAAACCTTTTGATACCTTTTCCAACACATCTGCATTAAATGGTCCTATAAGTATAATCAAAACTAATCATAGGAAGCCAACTGGTCTTAAATTACCATACCGTTATTTGTGACAACTTGCAGCCTTTCAAAATTTCACCATATCCTTGTCAACCCTATCCATACATGACAACATAACATTTCCATCATCTGAAATGTATAAATCCTAAATCATAAGAAATGATTAATGACATTGTATTTATTTTTCATATCGGATTTGGGCCATTGTTACCTTAATGGGTAAAGATACTTGTAGCCATAGTTACCAGATTCAACTGATCTTACTTGGCTAGTCTAACTCATTTGGGACCTAAATCTGAGCAGATCTGATGGAGTTGAAGCTTAACTTGGACAAAATTCAAGGTCTAACTCAGACTCAAGAAGAACTATCTCATGATCTGACTTGGGCTTGGGCAAGAATCGGGTAAAACTTGATAGTTAAAAAAGCTTTGTCCAACTTATTTTCTTTTGACCAAATTTCCTGAATTAACTCTTAAGTCTTGCCCGATTTTAAGTCAAACCTTGTTTCTTTGTCCATGTTGAGTTGGACCTAAAGCCTTATAGAAATATTTTCCTTAATGCTATTTCATAGAGACATATAATCGAGCTTAGGATTAGCAGATGCTTCCATCACTATGTCTATCATTTAGAATCAAGATACAATACATTCATCTATTTGAAATCTGAGTGCCTTTAGAGCTAGAACTTTGTAGCAGTGCTTTCAAGAATATCGAACTTGACGGCTTCCTATGAAGACACATGAAGAAAGAGGAGTGTGTATAGGGAAGTGCAGTACACATGTTTGATACTTCCACACATTTTGAGGGCATGCCAATAGAAATTTCATTGTTGTTGGATACACTGGTGTTAGTTAGCTTCAGAAAAGTTCTCTATCAAATATGTTGTTTTCATGAAGTAATATTTCCAACCAAGGGGATAAAGACTTGGCATTCCTAGGACATAGTGCTGTTATTTATTTCATGTATTTTTGATTTATTAGTATTCCACCACTAATAACCTCATTACATAGCTACTCATTTAGTAATATATTACAATAATGACTTTTTAAAGGAAAATGATTTCGGTTTGTTTGAACGTCATAAACTAGAAGAAAATTTAGCTTTGAATTAGAAAAATGGAATATATTCTGAAAAATATGTATTCTGATCAAATATAGGCCGATTGCTTGATCAATAAAAAACATTGTCATGACAATAAGCAATGATTTTGGACACAATAAATTACATAATTCGTCAGCTCAAAAACACGTTAGCATGTTTAGTTTTGTTTAGAAAATCTTCGGCGAAATCACATCAATAATCATTTGTCGACACGTTTCGAACCAACCAGTGTGGTTCATCGTCAGGACAAGTTGAAGAGCTAATCCAGTTTAGCTAGTTAAATAGTTTAAGCAGAGACTCCAACGGTTAGATTTAAAACGGCTAATTTTGACCTTATGACCTTATTCAAATAATTAATAATCTTGCTCAATTTATAATTATTATTATTCCTAGAGAATAGTTAAAATAGGTAAAATTATATCAGTAAAGAACTCATACTGGATATTAACTTATTAATTTAATTGATTATTTAACTAAATCTAATTGTTTTTTAATAAATCATTCCAATCAAAATAAATTGAGATTACTAGTTCATAATTTATTAATAATATTATGATCCCCACTTCCAATTCTAAATCAATAGTCTATATATATAATTAAAGATTATATAATAGAAGACAAATTTATATATATATATATATAAAATTAAAGTCAGGAAAATCCAAATATAATTTAATAATTTATTTTATAATAATTATTATACCCATGAAATTAATAATGGTTCAAATTAATTAATTAATT
>APFE030867561.1:121861-173305 GCA_000404065.3 Pinus taeda
ATATGTTGTAAGCCTTACTACTAGGACTCCGATAGTATTATAACAAATACAAAAGTAATACAACAAATATATTTATGATATTTTATCACTTGCCATATCAATATATACATAGTTTTTAAAATGCAATCTAAGTTCTTCCTCTAAACTCTTCTGCATTTGAGTCTTTTCGTACATTAATGCAACTTTCATAAATTGATTTCTAATTGGAACTAATATTATAGTCTCTGTTGTATCTCTAAGATGATAATGGTCAGCTATCATGCCATGGCATCTAAGATGATTTTTTGGTGGTTTTGTTTTAATTTGGAGGACGTTAACCATCATCATCATCATCATCATCATGAAATAGATTTTAAAACAATGATGACTAACCTTTTGAATAATATTAATATTTCAATAGAGGGCTGCTATTAAAATTCACACAATGATATAGCTTGCATGGTGGTGAGCAGAAATATAGAGATGGTATGACTATCACATCCTTCAAATTGAAAATCAAATAATCATAAGAAAGAAAACCTTTAAACCATGTTAAGAAGATTTAACAAAATACGCTTAAGCTTACAACAGATGCTGATGATTTTATGATTTAGAGGGAATTAATAAAACAAACAGTTTATATAATTCATTCTCTTTATAGATGATTACTACAAAATCTTACAAGAATAATTGAAACACAATTATTCCTACCTGGTTATCTTTGTAAAACATAAGGATATGAAGAAAACAATGTCAAATAAAACTGGAAAAAACTTGCAGAAAAATGAAACTATATGAATCATAACTCAAAATCCATTTTCTTTTGTATTAATGATTTAGAAAATTCAAGTACATTCAATGTTTAGAAATGCTTCTTCAAGGGTGAAACCCTTAATAGCTCGTGAAAGAGAGTTATTTATACAATCTTAGAATTGAGAAAATATCTTAAACTTCTTTACAAAAATAGATAATTACAAAATCTGGAATATAAATGATAATCAATATATCACTATTTTGGTGTTGAGTTGGTGATGACCATTGCTAGAAAAACTAAGAGTTCTTGAGCTGGTGATGACTATCCTTATAAATATTGAATGCTATTTGATCACCTTTAGTCAAGTAAATCAGTTAATTATTCCCAGCATTTCTTATCCGGGATAGATAACTTAGTTACTCTTCCAGAAACTTCATCCATCTCTGTATACTTAGTAAAAGTGGGTTTTACTAGAAATATATGCTTTATTTCATCTAGAATGTAAAAGGATTCTCTTAGTGCATTCAGCACAACCCTTGGTGTTACTGAACCTCTTATGTTTGAAACTGAAGAAGCATTTGTACCTACCTTTGTAAGCTTTCGAACATAATCCTCAATGGGCATTAACTTGTCATTAATCATAAGAATAGAAGGAAAACACTTGTTGGCCAAGGGTTCTATCCTATTGAAAAATCTTTGAACTATAGTATTCACACTGTTGCACTTTTCCTCCAACTGAAGGGTGAGATTTTTCTTGGTAATGATATCCTTTACTTCCAATATAGTTGTTTTCATGTCATTTATACCCAATTCCTCAAGCTTATAGTTGTCTTTAGAATTTAGGAACTTGATTATTTCAGTAGCAATTTCAGGCATGTCCTTAAGCTCTTTAGAAATAGTTTCCACAACTTCCTGAGCTTTCTCCAACAACTCTTTTTGATCAAATATTATCTTGATATAGGGCCAGATCCTTGACTGATTCTGTAATTTTTTCCCGTAGAATTTCCTTTGCCAGACCTAGTTTGTTTCCAAGGTAGGACTCTTTGATTTCCTTCTGTAAAATTTCAATCTGACTTGTTTTCCTCTGCAGCTCGGTTGCATGTGAATTGTCTGCAACTACCTTCATATGTTTTAATTCCTTCAGTTCATCCTGCAACTGCTTCATTTCAACTGTCTGAATGGAGAGATTTTGAACAGCTTCTACAAGTTGTTCATCTCCTTCTACTGTACCTGTAATTGATGTTTTGTTTGAAGTAGAAACCCTGGTTATTGAGACTGTTGAAAGAGGAACTACATCCATTGGAATTGAGCCTTCTTGATAGCTTATTCTTTTTCTTTGAACAATTCCTCCATTCTCTCTTCCATTTGTTTTATTTGCAGATTCTATTCCATGATGAGCTTCATCATGTTAGATTTTTGAGTCTCGGTTTCTTCACTCTGCTTGGTCATTGGATCCTTAGAAGCTGGCAGTTTGAGTTGCTTCCTTAATGTTGAGAGCTCAACATTTTTCTTCTTAACAATTTCTTCTATCGCATTTATGTTTGAGGGATCATATCCCATCTTTAGCACCAGGTATTCTAAGTATTTGATCTTGGTGTCCTTTGCCAGTGACGAAACCTTTTCCAATTTCAATTGTGACTATGTATTGAGCTATAACTTTGACAAACTCATGGCAATATGAGTTAAAGTGGAAGAAATCATCTGTCTAGTTTGTTTGTGCATCTCAATTTAATCAATTGGATGCACCTCTTTTACATTAAACTCAAATGAGGATTACTTCTAATAATATGCATGAGTCCTAGGTTGTGGAATATGAGCTTGCACGAAAGCCATCTGCATTTTTCCCTTATCAGAATAAAAAACTAAAAGAAGTCTTGCCTGAGAGCTGGAAGAATGTTCCAGAATTGGGTGTAGGTGTTCAACTTCAATTCTTCATTCTTCTCTTTAATCTCACTGAAAACATGAAAGATGTCCTCCACCTTGTCCTTCTGAATGCTTCCACTGATTTGAATTACCTATTGTTCATGAGAAGTAGTAGAATGAGTTGGGGACTAGGTAGACTATCCACCCGACTATGTATAAAGCACAGTCTCTCCAAGTCCATCAAATGTTGTTTTTTGAACTCACGTGTTGCTCCAACAATCACAAAGATCCTAGGTCTCTTCTTTTTATGAACAATCCTAAAGCCATGGTTTGATGCTTTAGTTGTAGGGGATGACTCTTCTTCCTTTCCTCTTTTAGCTGTCTTTTCCTGTGCAAGTGGAGTTTGCACATATGAAGTAGAAATTGCTTGCTCTTCAGCTTCTTTAAAGGTGTTCCCTTTGCATTCCAACTGATTTTTGTACTGCTCTATTTCAGGACTAGTTGTGTGGTGATATATAGTAAATTTATTTTCAACCCTGAGTTTAGAAATCACTACCATTGGGTCATAAGAGAAAGTGAAACTGAGACCAAACATCATTTCCTTTAGTAACCTATCTGCTTCTTTTCATGTTGCTCTGGTATTGTACATGAATGGACTAACCTGAGCTTTTAGCTTGAATTGTGATTTCTTCTTTTCTACCACAAAGTATACTTCATCTGCATTTAACCTCTGCCTAATATATTCCAGTATAAATATTTTAATGGGAAGGTACTTGGAAATTTTGTAGGGTTGAAGCTCACAACCATAAACCCTGATTTCTGTGTAGTTTTGGTAAAGATACCAATCTCCTATTGTGGCTTGATCTACTAGCTACAACACTTTCACAATTTCATCATTGATTCTTTGTATTGGAGTGCTGCAGTGAGACTACTATCTACATGAATAAACAATTCTATGAATTGTTTATTGGTAAATTCTTCATTCTCCTTCATTCCCATGGTAGTCCAAAAGATCACTAGTTGTTGATTGCCTTCCTCATCTAGCTTCTGTAAGGTGAATAGAAATTTGTCCCCCTGAAAATATATGAAAAGGTATACAAGTACTGAAGTATACTTGAATACTTCTTCAGTTTTAAACTAGACAAATTGCTCTTGTATGGCTTCATCTAGGAATTGGCTAAAGTTATAGAGAAGAATGGGTTTGGAATCAATAGAAAATATGGACAAGAAACCTAGGATAGCTTCATTAACATATTGATCAAAATTTTAACCAAGAAGATAGGAAAAAATAGTGTTGATTTTCTTGCTTTTGTTAGGGAACATAGATGAATCATAGGGAGGGTTTCTTTTAGGTAGAGGACTATCTATAGCTAGGAAAATTTCAAGAGTCTGGGATCTTCTAGTAAAATCTAACATTTGATAAGCTTTTATCAGGCTTTAATGAGAAAAAAGGATGGGTTGGTGTAATAACTGGAGCTTGCAACATATTTTCAATGGACTCAACATTGATGAAACAAAGGATTTCTCTTGTGGGTGAAATGATTGCTCTTTGAGTGGGATCATAGGACTCATGGAATTTCCTGACAAATTTAGGTGCTCTATGTATCTGATGGAAAATGTAGTGGGGAAGGAGGGAGTCCCACAATCCTATTTCATCTGTCTGATCAATTAATTGATCCTCCATCCAATAGTAAATTTCATATAAATCAAATTGAGAGGAAGACTCAATGATTTTATAGTATTTGTCGACCAAGGGAGTATGATGGAAGTCAACCTGCAGATGAATAAGAGGATTTGGGATTTCTGGAATTGCCTTTCCCTTAGGAGGCATCTTATTAAATGAATTGCAGACTGAAAGTGATGGAAATGGAAAAAATTAGTCTAAAGCTTAGTGATAATAGTAAAAATAGTATGACTGAAAAGAGACAAGTGGACCTGGATGTCAGCTTTCTTCTGAACAAGGCAAAGTGACTGCTTAAGTGTTGAACAATCATTGAGTTGTAAGGAGGAAACCTTTAGTGATGAGTCTAGTTATAGAAATGCACTGTGTAACATTTTTCATGAAGGGCTTATAATGGAAAAATGGAGTGTAATTGTTTAACAAATGGCTAAGTATTCATTAATTATCCAACGAGATTATTAAACAGATCTATGGGGCACAAATTCATGGGAGTCTGAATTAAATGAATAATGGATAGGCGGCAACTAATTGGATGGAGGAGGTGACATGGAGCAGATGTGGAAAGTGATGTTGGAGAGGCGGTAAACGATCAAATGTAAACCACATTCAAGAGCAACTTAAAGTGGTAAGTTGTTTCGGGATTTTAAGTCCCGAAAGACTAGAATGCGGGTAACGTGGTTTAAGAGGGTGGCTTCCAAAATTTCCCACTTCAGAACCACCCTCCCTGCTAATAAAGTTCGGATGGCAAAAGAGGGTCGAGGAGTGATGTGGGCCATTAAATCTCAGGGGAGTGTGTGGGATGTAAGGTGAGATGAAAGAAATTTAAGATCGTGAAGTGGAAAGCAATGGTGGGGACGAGATTTATGGCGAATGTGACAGTTTGGTGTTATGGAAAATGAATGAATGAAGTTAGGATATCATAAAATACATTGGTACCTAGGATTATGGTTAATCAAAGCCCATACCATATGCACTTCTTTTGAATGTTATAACTTAGGATAAAATCCTTTCATGTTGCAATAGTATTTCATTTTTCTACCTACCCTTATCTTTCCTAACATTTTCTCACTTAGTTTTCTGAGTGCATTTAGGCTAGCAACTCAATATTTTCCTTTTATTGACTAATATACATCTATCCCTTATTTCCTCCATTGGCTCAGATTAAACCATTGAGCCAATTTTATTTGCTACCTATAGACAAATAATTTAAATCAAATCCAATCATGATTAAACTGTACAATTGGATTGTATGAACTTAGTGTGGCATTTAAACAATCTGCACACAACCTTTATTTGCAAAAATAAAATTGACTAAGAGTAGTGGCATTTGGACTTGCAACACTTTCAGAGCTTTTTTTTTTTTCTTTATGGCCTAACATTTTATTTTTTCCTATATTTTTTAGAGCATATATTCTAACATTTTTTTTGATATGGAATTATTCATCAAATATCCCTAACATTTTTTATTTAATATTCTTTTTGTCCATATCCTAACTTAACATTTTTTGAAATATATTTTCATTTTTTTACTATTTGATACTAACTTACCAAAACCAAAAAATGCTATAACATCGGCTCCAACTGGGGACTACATTCTCCTATAGAATTTAGAGAACCTGCAGATCCATGTGCCTTCTCCTTGGGCTATGGAGTCTTTGCTGTAAAAATCACAATGAAAGCTTAAAAAGTAAAATAAACCGGAGTTTTTACAATGGTAGTAATGAAATCTACTTCAACTTCTTAGTATTGAATGTAATGCTTGAGAAACCTTCCATTAACAGGATAAGTGGAATATAGCCCCTCAATACTTTGTAGCAAAAAATTGATGTTTCCCTTTACTTCAGCAATAGCTAAAGGTCCAAACCACAAGTTATCAAACTTGTCATGTTTTCCCTTATCTTCTCTTCTAGAATCCCATCTTAGAACTAGATCACCCTCTTTGAAGTCTCTTTCCCCGGCTCTTCTATCAAATAGTCTCTTCATCTTATTCTAATACATTTTCAATTTATATTGAACAACATTTTGTTTTCATTTAGTTCAATAATCTAATTTATTCACCTTGAAAAATCATCACGTTCATTAGTTAAAACAGGGAAGGCCAAGTTGGTAGGGAAGATTGCATCTTTCCCATAGACTAACTGAAAATGATATTTCCTAGTAGATCTCTTTGGAGTAATCCTATTTGCCCATACCGCATAAATTAGTTGAGAGTCTCAACTCTTTTTATGATCTGCTAAAGTGTTTTTTATCACCTTTACCAGACTTTTATTTGAGGATTCTGAAAGACCATTAACTTGAGGGTAATATGGAGTTGAATGATATAATAGAATCTGATATTTTTGGAAAATCTCAATCATTTTAACACTGGAAAATGTTGTTGCATTATCAATAACAATTTGTTTTGGGCAACCAAACCTATATAAGATATTTTCTTCAATGAATTTGATTATTAGAATTGCTTCCACCCATTTGGTAAAGTAGTCTGTTGCAGTGAGAATCCATCTATGATGATTACCTAAAGTAGGATGAATTTCTAGAATAAAATCTAATCCCTATTGGAGAAAGGGTGTTGAGACTATTGTGGGGATCAATGGAAGACTTGCTAATTTTTGCTTATTAGCAAACATATGATAGGGGACATAAAATTTGACCTTTTCTCCTACCTGTAAGAATAATGTGGGCCAATAAAATCATGCCCTTGATAACTTATATTCTATTGCTCTCCAAGCATAATGTCCTCCACAAAATCTTGTATGAAACTAATCAATTATTCCTTCATTTTTTGATTCTGTTAAACATAATAACAAAATAATTAGTGGTATTTCCAGTATAGATTTGAATTTATGATATAGTACTTGACTACTTTCAATTTGAGAGTTTTACACTAACTTTTGGAGAATGATGTTGGACACTCAAAATGGATCAAGAAATTTACAATATCCTGATACCAATTTGATAAGAGAACTTTGTCATCAATGTGTAAAGGGATGATCTGATCTGAAGGTAAAGGTTCTTGTCGATTCTTTTATTTTGATGTAGGGAAGGTTCTTGTGGATTCTCCCCTTCTGCAAGAATATAAGTTTCTTGTGGATTATTCTTATATGAACTTTGAGAAGGTTCTTGTGGATTCTTCCCTTGTATTTCCAAAACAGAATTAATGCCAAGCACTTTACAGTTGGATTCAGCTAGAAGTTTAGTTAATCCTTGACCCTTTACTAACTTTGTAGTTTTGATAATTATATCAAACTCCAGTATTTGAGTGATCCATCTACCACTCTTCCCATCAGTGTCAGGTTGGGTTAAAATAATCTTGACCTCACTGTTAGGAACATAAGCAGTAATAGGTGAATGTAGGACATACATCTTGAATGATTTTAGGGCTTGTATAAGGGCATAGGCTTGTTTCTCAATTATGTCATACTTGAGCTTGGCATCTCTCATAACCTTACCGAAAAAGGCTATAGTTTGGTCATGGGAATCTTCATTCCTTTGTAATAAACCAAATACAAGGGTCGTTTCAGAGGCAAAGGAAAATATATTGAATGGCTTGGTATAATCAAGACTAGCCAAGGTTGGAGCTTCAGAGATGGCTTTCTTGATTTGGTCAAATACATACCTGGAAGAGATAGTCCATTTAACTTCATGATCCTTTTGGATCATATCAGTTATGTCTTTCACAACTTCAACATATTTGGGATGAACCTCCTTAAAAATTGATCTTGCCTAGAAAATCTTGGATCTCCTTCTTATTTATAGGTAATGAAAATGTTTTTATTGCATAAACACGTTTGGGATTAATCGCCACTCCTTATTTTGAGATTATATGGCCTATCATCTTTCCTTCTATGATAGAAAAAAGAGAATTTTTAGGATTGAGGGATATTCCAAATTTCCTACACCTATCAAAAACCTTCATCAAGTGCTTTAGATGTTTCTGATCAGAATTAGAAAAAAAACATTTATGTCATCAAGATAAATGACAACAATTTTGTTTACCTATCCCACAAAAGTTATGTCCATAACACTTTAAAAAGTTTCTCCAACATTGGACAAGCCAAAGGGCATCCTAGAGTACATAAATGTACCCTAGGGTGTAGTAAAATTTGTCTTATCTTTGTTTGCTGGATCAAAATTTATCTGATTGTAACCTGAAAAACCATCAAGCATGGAAAATATTTGTGCTCCTGAAACCATCTGAAGTAACTGATCCATTTTGGGTGAAGGGAAATTATTAATGATTCTTTATTCAAATTCCTAAAGTCTACACAAAGTTTGATTTCCCCATTCTTCTTTCTGACAAGAATGAAATTAGCAACTCAATTAAATTATCTAAGAGGGAGAATAATTTGGGCATCTAGAATTTTCTTAATTTCCTTTTCTACAGTTGGTAGAAGTGCTGGATTCATCCTCTTAAGTTTCTATTGACAAGTTTTTGCTTCTAGTTTTAAAGGAATCTTATGATGTATCGATGATGTATCATAAGTTTTTAGATTAGCATAGTTCCATGCAAAAACATCCTTGTATTTTTCAAATAACTTAAGGTATTGAGATTTAATTCCAGGATCTAAGGATGCACAGATTTTGAGGCTCTTAATGTCATCATTTATTCCAATGTTTACCTCCTTTATGTCATCTTGTGGAGAGATTGACTGTGGGTTTGTAAGGAAATCATTTGATCAAACAATTTTTCTAAAGGAATGAGTCCTTTGGGAATAAAATTGTTAGACAACTGAATGATATCATGATTAGAAATTTTTGAGTTGAAATCTAAATTATCATTTTCATTTGAATTCTCAATTGTTTCTGTTGAATTTCCATCAATTTGTAGAACTGAAAATTCATCTATAATCTACAAAAAAGATTTTAATTGTTCATCATCTTCAAATATCTGCAAATATTTTAGGTTATCTGGGATGGATGGCCTATATTTGACTTGTATTTGATAGAGAACATTAGTTTAATCAGGGATTCTAAATGAACTAGCAAAAATAGCTAAGGATTCTGCATGAATATTCTAATCCCTTGGGATATAAATCAAATTAAAAGCATTGAAAAAATTTCAACTGAATCCCAAACCTCATTTCGATAAGATCTAAGCCTATGATGTTTTTTTTGGAAAAGATTTCTAACTTGTTTAACAATGAGAACTGAGTCAGTAAAAACACTCAGGTTTTGTACTTTTAAGCTCTTGGCTAACTGCAGTCCTAAAAGGAAAGCCTCATATTCAACTACATTATTTGTAACTTCAAAATCAAGTTTGCATGATTGTGTAATGTTTTCTTTTTCTGGTTAGATTAATACTACCCTAGCTCCTACTCCATCCTTTGTACAAGAACCATCAAAGAATAGCTTTCAGACATTAGTCTGATTTGGTACAGGTCTTTGAATTACATCTTCAATTTTTACTTGAGTTTCATGTGTTTGGTTTGAAGAAAGTTGGAAAAAACCAAAATATTGATCAATTGCATATGTGGGATGGTTTCTTGGTTGATTTTTTTTGCAAACAATCTGCACAAATATGACCTCTCAATACAGCCTTAGTTTCTCTCCCCCATAAATTGGAATAGTGGCATAAGACATGTCCATCTAAAGAGTTCCCCCTAATTTGGCACAGCAAGACCTTAAAAGGAGAATTCCAAATTTGGGAGGGATATCTGTGACATCTATATCTAAAACTACACTCTTTACTGGGATTTGACAAAGAGTGACTACTAAATCCTTAATCAATCCTAGACAAGGCACCCTTTTGGAATCAAAGGTGTACAAATCATGATAGGATCTAGTTATGTCAAGATTTAAATGATCCATGATAGTTTTTGGCATAAGATTATGTGATGCTCCAGAATCAAGCATACAATTGTATAACATATAATCATTTGTTTTAAGAGTCACATAGAAAGGGGGTACTATTTCATCTACCATATCTGAGCTAGGACCAAAAAAAAATGTTTTTCTTTCATCTTGAAGGATAATGATATCACTTTTAGCATCAACCAAGGTGTTTTGTATCCACTTGGAGACCTAATTTTTATATCTAGGGTTTTTAGAAATTTCTGAAAGTGGTATAGGGATTTTAACTCTTCCTAACTCCTTTTCAACATTAAATGCAATTAAAAGAGTTTTTTCAATTTGATTAGTATCAGTTGACTGATTTGGTTGAATAATAGTTGTTTGAGTTTCAACAACTTTGGTACGAGGTTCAATTGTTGGAGGTTCCTTAGGGGGTCTTCTAGGACTAGGTCTACACCTAAGATCATATATTTTTTTCAGTTATGCAATTAGGAATTCAGAGAAGGCATGGTATTTGGAAGCCTGTGAGGGGTCTTGATCTTGTTGAACCTACTTTTGTTGTGAGAGAGGAATAATAGCATTCTGACCAAAATAGGGATCCATATTATTAATATATTTAGTTATAGTCATAGTATTGTCATCAGGCTATTGATCATCTATGAGTAAAGGAGTTGGAACCTGTTGATCATTACTAGGCATTTGAAGAATTTCTAATGGTGGATTTATTTTGTATTGACCTTGATTTTGGTTTTGGGGTCGAGTGACCATTTGTTGAACTATTCTAGGTTGAGTCTCAATCTTGGAAATTCTATTGGATAGATTTCTAAGAAGTGAAGTTATTACATCTATTTTAGACTCTTTAGTTTTAGTCTTAGAGGAAGTTGAGGCCTCTTGACTTGATTTAAGTTTTCTTTGAGCTTTTTCCTCTTTAGCTTTTAAAGTGGTTGAGGCAGACCTATTTTCTTCCACCTCTATAGCATTAGTTTGCATGTCTTCAAGAGTCCTTGAAGTTCTTTCTCTTAACATCACAACAAAGTCATCTTCAAAATCTTTTGAAAACCTAGATTTAGCTGCTGCTACAAGTGGTTTGCAATCAGGGGGCATCTTATGATAGAATTTGTTGAACCTTTTGATAAAATAAAAGACATGTTCACCAAAGTTTCTTTTAAGTTCTTCAAACTCAGTAAAAAATAAAAGAGCATCTTTACTCACTCTCCATTGATTTTTGAATATATTTGTTAATTCTTCCTGCTTTCAAATGGAATTGGCAGGTAACTGCCTAAACCAAGTCCTCGCATTTCCCTCAAGGTGTTGAACAAAAAACCTCATGTAAACATTTTCTTGTTCTATGTTCATGTTATCTGCAAAGTCTAGAAAGGCTTGAAGGTGATCCTCAGCTGAGGGACCAGTCTCTCCATTATATCTAGGAATGTGCTTTAAATATCCATTAGGGAAAGCATCAAGGACTGGAGGTAAAACTAAAGTTCCATATCTTGCTTGTAAAATGCGTTGAAATGCAATAGTAGAAGATGATGAATGACATGTTTGTGAAGATGATGATAAGGAAGAGGAAGATCGTGAGAGAGGGGGAGAATTACTATGTTGGGATGAAGAAGGAGGAGATAAAGAAGGTGGAGACTTCCTGAATGATTTCAAAGGAGTTTTAATAACCAACTTGTGGAGCTGAGAATGAATATCCTCTTCAGTTTCAAAGAGTGGAATTGAATATATAGCAAAGGTCCATTTAGGTTCTTTAGAAGTAGAATATTTTGGTGGTTCAAAGGTGGAATGAAATTAATAAGTGGCGAGGGATATAAAGTCTGTAGGTTTGTATTAAGGTAGATGAACACCCAGGTCAGACTCAGATTTAGGTGATCCTGGTGGAAGTGGGGGTTCTGGATGAGATTCAAGTGAATTAATAAGGAAAGTTGATTTGCAATCAACTCCCCTATCCAAGAGTTCAAAAACCCTAGGTGATAGGTGAGTGTACTCTGGATTAGATGGAATGTTACTATAGGGATCAAATTGTAATATATCTTCACACTGCAAGGCTAAAGTAGAAGAAGATGGTTGATTTCTTTCTCTAGAACTGTCCTTTCTCACAAGTCTTTCTGGATCTACTTTGGTAGAGTGGAGTCGTCAGGTGAAGGATTTTGACCTATCTAGACCTTTAATCACCTTAAAGGAATAGGAATAATATTGTTGACCTGGGAAAACTTAATGAAATTCGAATCCCCGACAACGACACCAGATTGATGTTGTATCTTTGAGATAATAATGGTCAGATACCATGCCAGGGCATCCAAGATGATTGTTTTGGGGGTTTTTTTCTTAATTTAGAGGACCAATGTATGAAACATATTTTATAACAGTGATGCCTAAACTTTTGAATAGTATTAATATTTAAAGAGATGGATGCTATTAAAATTCACACAGTGATATAGCTTGAATGGTGGTGAGCAGAAATAGAGAGATGGTATGACTATCACAGTATTCAAATTGAAAATTAAATAATCATAAGAAAGAAAACCTTTAAACTATGTTCAGAAGGTTTAACAAAATATGCTTAAGCTTACAATAGCTATTGGTGATTTTATGATTTAGAGGGAATTAATAAAACAAATAGTTTATATAATTCATTCTCTTTATAGAGGATCACTTCAGAAGCTTATAAGAATAATTGAAACACAAATACTCCTGGCTGGTTATCTTTGTAACACATAATAATATGAAGAAAACAATGTCAAATAAAACTGGAAAAAACTTACAAAAAAATGAAATTGTATGAATCAGAACTCAGAATCCATTTGCTTTTGTATTAATGATTTAGAAAATTCAAGTACATTCAATGTTTAGAAATGCTTCTTCAAGGGTGCAACCATTAATAACTCGTGAAAGAGAGTTATTTATACAATCTTAGAATTGAGAAAATATCTTAAACTTCTTTACAAAATAGATAATTACAAAATCCTGAATATAATTGATAAACGATCTGTCACTATTTTGGTGCTGAGCTGGTGATGACTGTTGCTGGAAAAACTGAGAATTGTTGAGTTGGTGATGACTACCCCTGTAATTATTGAATGTTGTTTGATCACTTTTAGTCAAGTAAACTAGTTAATTCTTCCTCACATTTCTTATCTGGGATAGATAACTTAGTTACTCTTCTATAAACTTCATACATCTCTGTATACTTAGTAAAACTAGGTTTTAGTGGAAATATATGCTTGATTTCATCTAGAATGAAAAAGAAATCTCTGAGTCCATTCAACACAACCCTTGTTGTTGTTGCACCTCTTATGTTTGAAACTGAAGCAAAATTTGTACCCACCTCTATAATATTTCGAACATAATCCTTAATGGGCATTGATTTGTCATTAATCACAAGCATAGAGGATAAACCCTTGCCGATCAAGGGTTCTATCGTACTGAAAAATGTTTGAACTATAGTATTCACACTGCTGCACTTTTCCCCCAACTAAAGGATGAGGTTTTCCTTGGTAATGATCTTCTTTACTTCCAATATAGTTGTTGTCATGTCATTTATACCCAATTCATGAAGCTCATAGCTATCTTTAGAATTGAGGAACTTGATTATTTCAAAAGAAATTTTAGGCATGTCCTCAAGCTCTTTAGAAATAGTTTCCAGAGCTTCCTGAGCTTTCTCCAACAAGTCTTTTTGATCAAATATTCTCTTCATATAGGGCCAAATATCCTTGAATGATTCGGTAATTTCTTCCCATAGAATTTCCTTTGCCAAACCTAGTTTTTTTCCAAGGTAGGAATCTTTGATTTCCTTCTACAAAACTTCAATCTGACTTTTGTCCTCTGCAACGCGCCTAGATGTGAACTGTCTACAACTTCCTTCATATCCTTTAATTCCTTCAGTTCATCCTGCAACTTCTTCATTTCAACTATCTAAATGGAGAGAGTTTGTACAACTTCTACAAGTTTTTTAGATCCTTCTGTTGTACCTGTAGTTGATGTTGTGCCTAAAGTAGAAACCCTGGATATTGAGACTACTAAAAGAGAAACTACATCCATTGGAACTTGAGCCTTCTTGACAACTTCTTCTTTCTCTTTGACCAATTTTTCATTTCCTCTTCCATCAGTTTTATTTGCAGATTCTATTCCATGATGAGCTTCATCATGTTAGATATCTGAGTCTTGGTTTCTTCAATCTCCTTTGTCATTGGATCCTCAAAAGTGGGTAGTCCGAGTTGATTCCTTAATGCTGAGAGCTCAGCATTTTTCTTTTGAACAAGTTCTTCTACTGCATTTATGTTTGAGGGATCATATCCCATATTTAGCACCAGATCTTCCAAGGATTTGATCTTGGTGTTCTTTTCCAATGAGGAAACCTTTTCCAATTTCATCTGTGACTATGTATTGACCAAGGTGACCTGCGACTTCGGCAAACTTATGGCAGTATGAGTTAAAGTGGAAGAAATCATCTAACCAGTTTGTTTGTGCATCTCAATTTAATCAATTGGATGCACATCTTTTACATTAAACTCAAATGAGGATTTATTCTAATAATGTGCATGAGTCCTAGGTTGAGGAATCTGAGCTTGCAGGAAAGCCATCTGCATTTTTCCCTTCTCAGAATAAAAAATTAAAAGAAGTTCGGCCTGAGAGCTAGAAGAATATTTCCAGAATTGGGTATAGATGTTCAACTTCAATTATTCATTCTTCATTTTAATCTCACTCAAAACATGAAAGATGTCCTCCTCCTTCTCCTTCTGAATGCTTCCACTAGTCTAAATTACCTACTATTCATGAGTAGTGGAATGAGTTGGGGACTGGGTAGACAGTCCACCAGACTGTGTATAAAGCATAGTCTCTCCAAGTCCATCAAATATTGTTTTTTGAGAATCACATGTTGATCCAACAATCATAGTGATCCTAGGTCTCTTCTTTCTATGCACAATCCTAAAGCCATGGCTTGATGCTTCAGTGGTAGTGGATGCCTATTCTTCCCTTCCTGTTTTAGCTATCTTTTCCTGTGCAAGTGGATTTTTCACTTTTGAAGTAGAAACAGCCTTCTCTTCAGCTTCTTGAAGGGTGTTCTCTTTCCATTCCAACAGATTTTTGTACTGCTCTATTTCAAGTCTAGTTGTGTGGTGATATGCAATAAATTTATTTTCAACCCTTTACTTAGAAATCACTCCCATTGGGTCATAAGACCAAGTGAAACTGAGACCAAACTTCATTTCCTTTAGTAATCTATCTGCTTCTTCTCCTGCTGCTCTGGTGTTGCAGATGAATGGATCGACCTGAGCTTTTAGCTTGAATTGTGATTTCTTCTTTGCTACCACAAAGTGCACTTAATCTGCATTTAACCTCTACCTAATATATTCTAGTGCAAAGATTTTAATTGGAAGGTACTTGGGAAGTTTGTAGGGTGGAAGCTCACAACCATAAACCCTGATTTTTGTGTAGTTTTGGTAAAGATACCAATCTCCTGTTCTGGTTTGATCAACTAGCTGTAACACTTTCACAATTTCATCACTCATTCTTAGTACTAGAGTGCTACTCATGAGACTAATAGCTAGATGAATAAACAATTCTATGAATTGTTTATAGGTAAATTCTTCTTTCTAATTCATTCCCGTGGTAGTCCAAAAGATCATTGATTGTTGGTTACCTCGTCTAGTTTCTATAAGGTTAATGGAAATTTGTCTCCTTGAAAATATATAAAAATTTATACAAGTACTAAAGCAAACTTGAAGACTTATTCAATGTTACACTTGACAAATTTCTCTTGTATGGCTTTAGCTAACAATTGGCTAGAGTTATAGAGAACAGTGGGTTTGGAATCAACAGAAAATATGGACAAGAAATTGTTGGCTTGATGGGGCCCGACCCAGGTTGAAAGTTATTTTTCCAAAGAAATCCCTATATTACTGGCCCTTTTGGCAACAACTCACAGAGCACGAATTGAGGTCTCACTTGAAGCTATATGGGGGGATGCTAGAACCAAGTTTCCGCACCCTTGAGATGTCTAAGGGGTCGACTTAGTCCAAATAGGAACCTCTTCACGCGGGTCACTTCGCGCACTGTCGTGACTTGTGAGACCTTCGCAGCCTATTATAATCACCTTCGCGCAACCCTAACAAAGGGTTGAGATGCTTTCACGTTGCTAAGGCAGTGATTTTTGTTATTCCCCCAAGTACACCGCAGATCTTGCTTATCTTCTTATAACTGTTAGTTAACTTTGCATAAACAGATATTTATCTTATATTCACTTGTTCAACACATTCATATGAGTGCGCGCAACAAATAAACAACAAACTTGCAATTAATACCCAATGTACTTCAATGCATAAAACAGGAAACAAATACACAGAATGATAAGAAACTTCTCTTTATTATTTCCCCAATGGTTACAGACTTGACTCACCCTACACACTCAGCTGCATGGGTCCATGCACTCAGCTGTGGACTACTAGGCCTCTTTGCACTTAGCTGTAGAGCCTTCTCCTACTCTATGACCCAAAGACATGACTTTACACTTCCACTCAGACTTAATGATTCATGTTCTCTTAGATTATTCGATTAGATTTCTTAGATGTCTCTTTACAACTTAGAGCCTCACTCCATTTATACAACACCATGGTCCCTGGACCATGGGTGTAACTCTCAAGCTGACATTACATTACAAAAGTAAGGGTGAACAACCCTATGACTCAATTACAACTTCTAATCGTAGATTTTTTACATCAGACTTAGTCAAGACTTTGGCTTTAAGCCCCAAAACTTGCTTTAGGGGATCCCATGCCCAACAAGTCCCCACCATAAACATCATGACTCACCCTTGAGTCACTCTCTCGGTGCGGAGAGATTTGCACGGAGACCTCCCAACTCTGCTCAGACTGCTACAAGGTTGACAGTGCACTGAGTGGCTACCTACTATATCTCCTGGAAGTGTTGTTCAGAGACAACGGTATCTGAACTGCTTCCCTATATCTGCTCCTACATCCCCTTCATCTATGCAAGCTTGCCTTCAATCATTGTTGTGATGACGAAGACGTCGTCAATCCATGGTTGGACACACACCTTCAAAACTGCCTCTTTGTGTCGCACTATGTCTACTTGCTCCTTAAGCACTTTTTCTCGTTGCATTCATGCGAGCCTCAGCGTAAGGGCCACCGTTTGCACAATCCCTTTGACGTTCTCATATATTTGTTGTAGGTGACACACCTCTGTTTCTAAGCACTATATGTTCGTGTCCTGCTATAGAGCGATGAGGACCTCAAATGATTCTTCCAACACTTTGGTGCAGTCCTTCACTGTACTGTTGATCTCTTCTATGCTTCTTATGAGGGCACTGGTGCATTATTCCCTTACCGTTGGAGGAGTTGAAGGTTGTGCCTTCAATTGTAGCTTTTCTATCTAAAGGTTTAGCTCTAGCTGAACCTTGGCCATCTCTTCTCGTGCCTCATGCAACCCTGTTGGTAACCTATGGATGCGCACCTCTGTTGGTGCCTCTGCTCGGATGGCCAACTCAGGGACCATCTCATAGGCCTCCTCAACCACCAACACCATCTGTTGGTTCTACACCACTAGCTCGTCGCACTACAGGCTGAGGTTTTCCATGTTGATTCTTTGTTCACTCAACAATTGTAGCGCGCGAACCTCCCTAGCCCATAGTTATGTAGTAACTCCATCCTATAGAGCATAGAGCATCTCCTGAGGGAGTGCAACCATGTTGATTTCTACTCCTTTCAATGCACTGACCATAGGCTTGTTGACCTCGTACTTTGTCACCAGTCCCCCCTCTGGCAGCACTATTGTGTTGGTCATGTAGGCACGCAACATTTCCTTAGCTGCAACTGCTCCTACTGTGAGGCTAGTCAAGAGAGTACCAGGCTGAGGAGTGCACACCTACAACTCTTAAATCTATGCCTAGAGGACCCCCAACATAATCTAATTTTCCTATGCCAACTGTTGGAGTGCCTCCGTGGTGATGTCATGCACCATATCCCCTATATCATGTAGATCCCCCTTAGTGAGTGTGATTGGGTTGAAAGAAATCTTAAATTCTTTTGACTTCTTTCGCGACACCACCTGCTCTCTCAGGCATTGGCGCTTTAACTATGTTGACTCTATTTGTAGGTCCGCACCACCCTCCTCTATCTCTGTCTCCATTTCTTTTTCCTACTCAGGCGAAGGTGACTTCTAGCCCTCCCTCTCCTTCTCTACTACCTTCTGTGCTTCTGTTGTGGCCTTTGCAATGTCCCGTACCTCCTACAGCTGTGCTATTGCAACCTCTTTTCATTTCTTCTCTATCAACTACGCTACCTGTAGTTTTGCCTCCTCCTTCTTTTTCTATGTAACATACTTTCCTGTTTCCACTGCGGAGATGATTGGAGCACCCCATTCGGGCGGCCATGCCTCAAGTACATCAAAGATAACATCATTTGTGGCCAAGTATGGTAGTTCATTCCACTTCTTCATGGGGTCCTTGCACACACTAATGTAGATGTGATGGAAGTCTACCTTAAACTCCATGAAGCTTTGTAAGCTGTTATAGATAGTGGGTGATAACCATGGCTTGCCGTTAATCCCCATTTTGATGTTCATCTCCATGAACACCCATAATATTTTACTATTTCAGATCGTACGTGCATCTTTAGTGGCCCATAACGAAGCGTACTTCATGGCCTCCAGGAGATCCCTCACAATTGGGGGGAACTAGTTGTCCTCAAGCAATTCCCCAGCCACCAAAACTATGGACAGCAGAAGCCATGCATAGTGGAAGATTTTCCCCTGTTCCTGTGCCTCGTGGTGATTCTCCAGGAACTCTTGGCACAAGTTTTTGGACTAGTTAAACTAGACCCCCTCTATGAACTACTTGGGAAGTGCAACCACTAACTGGGCACCTCATTCGCGTGACACTTCTACATGACCTTACCTACCAGTATCTGAGTCACGAATTTGAGTACCTTATTGTTGATACTAGAGATCACATAGCCCCTCTTTTTCTTCTCTAGCTTATATTTCTTTTTCATGGCCTCCGCAATGGCTAGATCACTTCTTTTACCCTCTAAAATGTCTATTGGGTCTTTCCCTTTACAAGGGAGTCCGGTAATTCTACGGAACAGGTGGTCCATGATGCGGATATGCTCCTCAAACCACAAACAACCATCATGCACCAGGCAAAGTAGTTTCCTGATAACAAATATAGTCACTGGGGCGCGATGGTAATGCAACACCTAGAGCAAGTGCAACAAACCTCCCTTTTTGATGCCACACAACCATTTACGCGGCTCCAACTCTATGACTCTCGCTGTGCTATTTTTCTTTAGCTTCATGAGCTGCGTGGTCACCAAGTGACGAAATTTCTCATGGCTAGCAAGATCCCAATCTTCAAACATCAAACTCGGTACCCATCCCAGGTGCCCTCCTTCAAAAATGATATCGTCGGGTAGCAGTGGAGTCTATAGAGAGCTTTTACTCTCATCAATATCCTTGGGCACCTTCGCCTTCCTCTTCTATGGAGGAACATACATGGGCAGCTTGGTTAGAGGGTCCGCACCCTTAGTTTCTTTCTCCATGTCTTTGTCGTCGTCCTCTTCTATCAGGATGTCCTCAAGGTCTTCCTCATCCTCATCGGTTCCCAAATTAATCGCTTTCCCCTTTTCTTCCATGGTCAATTTAGTTCGCAGTGGGTTTTGAGGGGACATGCGCACCAGAATCATGGGTTGTGTTAGAGCCTAGATCGACCTCAGGCTGAAGGGAGGAAATCATAGGGTAACTAAACCACATTTAGCCTGGTAGCTAGCCCTACCAGGTTGAGAGAGGGCTCTCTCCTTGTCAATCTCAGTTAGGATGGTTGCAATTATGACTTGAGATGACTAAATTAAATATAGATTTTAGGCTAGGTATAGTAGCTGAGAGAATTTTGTTCGGTTTTTGATGTTTGGTTGTTGGATCAATTGGAGAAGGCAGATTGGGTCCAGGAAATCAACTCAGGGATAGAGTCATGTTCTGTGGGGCGAGGTAGACAAGGGTTTATGTACTAGAAATGGACTTGAGATGGTAGTTTAAGACAACTGAGGGGTTGAGGAGGGCATAAATAAAATATGAGTCCTCTTTAAAGAGTTGAAAACACTGAAAACCGAATGCATTCCCAAGACAAAGCACAACAATGTATTTTACCTATTCACCTTAATTCATTTAGTTTTAGAAGAGAAAGATAGATTTGGATACATATAAAACATAAGAAAAACTCATTACTAAGAAGAAACAATACATAAACTCACTGTCACAAAATCCCACAAAAAGTTGTGAAACCTGGTTTTATTCCTTGCCAAGCTACTGATACAAGTATACAATGTGTGCATCACTTCCAAAAGAGTCCAACCCTGACAAATGGCTAAGAAAGTACATAATATAGGCATCAAAGAACTCATCCTGGCTATCACGGGTTGAATCCATGAGAAGGCAGAGGGTTAGTTTTAACCATATCTAAACTGGGAACACAAAAGTAGACAGTGGAACAGCTTGCCTCTAAAACCAAGGAAAGCAATTCATTCAGCTCAAAACCACCTTTAACTTGATGTATCTACCCTATCAAGTGTTTCACATCCATAATTACATCATTTACCATACTAATTTCACCAAGAGAGCAAGAAAAAGTCAATTGTAGAGAAAATTAGGCAAAATTTGGCTTTTCTAGCAAAACTAGCAAAATTCATTTAATGCACAATGCTAAACATTTAATGCGCAATGCCACTTTAGGGGAAGTTTTGGAGGCCTTCTTGGTATCCAAATTAGGTTCAAGATGGCTTGTTGAAAGCCCTGCCTATCTAGTTTTTGGAACAATTTGAGTTTTCTGATTTGGAGCTCATTTTCGCTTCCAAAAGTTGATTCTCCCAAGACTGCTTCCTGTGTGGCATAAAAGTGACAGAGAGGGCACTTTTTGGGTGTTTTTTTCCCTTTTGGAGGCCAAGATCTCATCCAAAACTTTTGAAACATTTTGGGTTTTCATATTTTTCCATGCTGATTCCAAAAATGCAAACCATTTTGCAAAAGGAGGTCCCCATCAAAAGCCCAGTGCCAGTGGCGCTGCACACCTATTGGGTTTTTTTGTGTTTCAAAATTTAATGAGCAACGCCACTGATTTAATGCGCATCACCTCATTCAAACCCAATTTTGGAGGCCTTCCTGGTGTCAAAATTGGGTGTAGGATATCTCGTTGGAAATCTTATTGAGCCTACTTTCCAAAGCATCTTGCATTTTTCAATTTGGGGTTCATTTTCCCTATGAAAAGTCAAATCTCCCAAGACTTATCAAAATGTGCAAAATGAGGCTGCCTAAATGTGGAGTGTTGTTGCAGTCAACTTTGTAAGGTCTTCCTCAACTCCAAATTGAGCTCATGATAGCTCATTGGAAAGCGCTTTGTGTCTAGTTATCATATCATGCATCAAGAAAGTCATTTGGCCAACCAAGCTAGGATAAATCTTGATTTTCCTAAGGTCACTCCAGAGGTACAACAACTCTCCTGAGGAAACTATATTTTTGACATTTCTCTAAAACCATGTCACCTGTGTAAAAAGTGAAGGAATTTTTTCTTCCCTGGCCTATTGTGGACAAAATCCTCTCTCACTTTTTCCAAATTCATTTTTTCTTGCTCAGAAACATCATTTGGGTAAAACCTATCCCAATGTGTGGAACAGGGGATTTGTCGAAATGAGGTGAAATGAAGGGGATAAGGGGCTTATAAATTCTTGATAAAGTTTTGGGAAGTAGGGAGGGATGTCAGGAAGCAGGGGAAAGTCGAATTTCAAATGTTGAGTGAGGGGAAGGGGTTCAAAATGGAAAAGCAGAGGCCTAGCCTAGAAACTTGTCAAATTGTAGCAAAAAGCTAAGGTTTGTGGGAAAATGATGAATTTGAGGGATATTAGTGATGGGAAGTGTTTAATAAGGTACATTAAGGATAGGGGAAGGTGTATGAGCATCAGAATACAAGTTTTGTTGATGATTTGACCATCGAAGATAAATTACCTTCAAAACCCTAGGAGAGGGAAATGAATCTTACCTAGGCACAACTGAAGCACGAACAAGGTGTAAAATGACCCATTGGAACTTGAAATGATGATGACAACTCTTTGAATGATGGTACACTCAGCTGAATGGTGACATGGACCGACACTTGGCAAACTTTTGAAGGAGTGAAAATAAACCCTAGACCTAATACCTAGTGACCAAATTTTACTTGAAGACTCACTGAAATGACAAAATTTGACTTTGACACCCTAAGACCACTTTGTAAGAGCATATTTGATCACCGGTGGAAGGTTTCAAATATTGACACTAACATTGGCTCCAATGGGGATGGTAGCTATTCGGAGGTGCCAAGAACCGTAGATCTTTGGGAGAGCAGACCAGTGCCTTATCTATTGGGAAATATGGAATCAACATCTTGGCAACAAAAACATCAAAACTCAAGACTCAAGACTCAAGAATCATAGCTGAAATGAGTAAGGACTAAGACTAACTCAAAACTGAGACAAGACACTCAAAAGATGAAACTAGACACTCAGTTGAAACAAAACTCTCAGCTGAAACTAGACACTCAGCTGAAACTAAACACTCAATAGCTGAAACTAGACATTCAATAGTTGAAACTAGACACTCAACAGCTGAAACTAAACACTCAGCAGCTGAAACTAGACACTCAACACCTGAAACTATCTTGAAGCTAACTAAAACAAAAAATGACTCAAGACAAACTGGAAAATATGCTCAAAATGAAGCTTATTCAATAAAACCTACTCTAATTGTTCCATTCATCACTTGATCAAGTGAAGTGAAATAACCAGTGCAACCAAGTAAGCATCCTGGTTGTTGTTTGCATTCTCCACAAGTGCTTGCTTATGAAAAACAAGAGAGAACTACTGAAAGGAAACTCCCATGAAAACTTGTAAACAGATCCGTTGAATAATATTGATTCTTTATCTGACTCCAAAAACGTTGCATAAGGATCTTGAAATTCATGTGCAATGGGACTTAGCTCATCCAATGGATTGCTTTGCTTCTCCTCATACCATGAATGCAAACTTTCATCTGAGCTTTGTGACGAGACTCCTGCTGATAATGACAAAGAAACTAGCTGCTGGATCAAGTTAGTATCAATACTTTTTCCAAGCTCACAGTTATCTAATGGAGAAGGACATTGACTACAGACATCATCCAACATGTCAGCTCTCGGATCATGAAAAAATTGAAAAGATTGCTGCAACCCATTTTCTATTGACTTCGATGAGAATTAAATGATTTTCTACAAGCTACCCATCTTTTATTGAAGATATACAATGCAAATTTCCTTTCAAAAATTGAAATGATTCAAAACAGAATGGAACGGAATCATCTTGCATCATTTGATCATATGTTCCAGCTTCCAAGTCTTCATCTGCAACTTGACAATCAATGGCATTTGGGGGCTGCAAATCTAGACATGAGAAGTCTTGAACAAGGATTTCATTTCCCTCAAAATGGTTTAGAGAAAAACTTATCGATGATTGACTTCTGAGTGCATGAAAGCTTTCTTTGATGAACTGAAATGAAGAAAAACAAAAAGGCAAAGATCCTTCACTTTCATCAAAATTTGATGAACTGTCCTCCTTACTTCCATAGTTGATATGCATCGGCTGATCACTGTACTTAAGCTGCTGAAAGTGAACTTCCTCCTTCCACAAACTAGCTGTTGATTTTTCTACAAGACTAGCTTCTGTTTGGAGAACATAATCATCATCATACTGATCAAACTTATGGAATTCATCAGTATAAAACACATCATCAAGCATACATGTCATATCAACAGATCTCTCTTCTCCAATATGATCTATAAAATAATCATTATCAGATCTATGACAACTGGGATAAGAAGGAAGATGTTTTGGATCAGTAACTTGTTCTTCTTCAATTAGCGAGCCATGATCTTGAACATCATACTCATCCCTTGTAGTGATCTTTTGCATCAACTCTTCCATTGCACTTACCAAAATGTTGAGCTTTACTTCTAAAGATGTCGGTTCCTCTGGATCTATGTTCTTCATCTCTTATTCCTTCAACTTGGCCTTTATGATTAGCAAATTAGCCTCTACAACTACTACATTGTTCTTCATCTCTTCAAGTGATGCAAGATTTCTTTCCCTCAGCTGAAACTCCATTTCCAAATCAAAGGCACCCGAGTAGTGCAAGAGAGTGGATCCAGGAGGAGGTCTTATATTAACTGGCATCAAAAAATAGACTTGGTTAAATCTGGCATAAAACTATTGTATTGTCTCCCTTGGTAGTCTTTTCAGCTGGTTATACTCTTCTAGAATCAAGAAAGGGTTTTGTCTAACCACCCACTTGTTGAGGAACACCTTGAAGAACTGCTGGAAATCTGAGATGCTCGCATCAGGCAAGGTTTTGAACAAACTCTTGACTTTGCCTTGCAAAGAAAGAGCAAAAAGCCTAATATTAACATCTTCTTCATCAATTTTGGAAAGGTCAAGAAAAGACTCAAAATTAAGTACATGTCTCTCAGCAGTGATGTTGTCATAGTCATCATCAAATATTGATAGATATAGGTAATGATTTCTACGAAAAGCATGGGATATAGGAGGGAAAATCAGAGGCTTATATCAATCTGGAGTTTTACAAGGTATAGGAATATGTACAGAAGGTGTAGAATCAGTCTTGGTCTCTTGAGGCTCATCAGTTTGAAGATGGTAATCACAAGATTCAGAAAAAGGGTCTTGATCAAGATCAAAGACATGTGAATATTTCGCAATCTTCAAAGGGAAAGAATCAAATGCAAGTCTAGGAATTTTTCTTAAATACAATATACTTTGCAAAGCCTTCTTGACATTCTTGGGAAAAGAGAAGAAGTAATTTATAAAAAAGAACATAATGTCTTGGATGAAATTCCAACTTGAATACCTGATCTCTCCATATTGTCCTTTCATGTTTTTGCGAGTCAAGTTCATCGTCCTGATTTGGAGTTGCCAGGTGAATGATTTCAGCCTTGCAGTGTCTGATTGTTGTTCACCATCAACAATTAGAGCTGAACTTGATTACATTTTGCTGAGGAACATAAAACTACGTTCCCTAGTATGGTCACCACTATGGTAGAGCTTAGATCGACCTCAGGCTGAAGGGAGGCAATCCTAGGGTAACTACAAACCATGCTTAACCTGGTAGCTAGCCCTACTAGGTCGGGAAAGGGATCTCTCCTTGTCAATCGTAGTTAGGATGGTTGTGATTATGACTTGAGATGACTGAATTGAATATAGATTTTAGGCTAGGTATAGTAGCTTAGAGAATTTTGTTTGTTTTTTTATGTTTGGTTGTTGGACCAATTGGAGAAGGCAAATTGGGTCTGGGAAATCAACTCAGGGATACAGTCATGCTCTGTTGGGAGAAATAGACAAGGGTTTATGTACTAGAAATGGACTTGAGATGGTAGTTTAGGATAGTTGAGGGGTTGAGGAGGGCATAAAGAAACTATGAGTCCTCTTCAAATAGTTGAAAACATTGAAAACCAAATGCATTCCCAAGACAAAGCACAACAGTGTATTTTTCCTATTCACCTTGATTCATTTAGTTTTAGAAGAGAAAGATATATTTTGATACATATAAAACATACGAAAAACTCATTACAGAGAAGAAACAATACATAAACTCACTGTCACAAAAATTCCACAAAAATAGCTGTGAAACCTGGTTTTATTCCTGCCAAGCTGCTGATACAAGTACACAATGTGTGCACCACTTCTAAAAGAGTCCAACCTTGAAAAATGACTAAGAAATTACATAATATAGGCATCAAACAACTCATGCTGGCTATCATGGGTGGAATCCATGAGAAGAGGGGTGGTCTCAACCATATCTAAACTAGGAACACAAAAGTAGGCAGTGGAACAACTTGCCTCTAAAACCAAGGAAACCAATTCATTCAGCTCAAACCCACCTTTAACTTGATGTATCTACCTTATCAAGTGTTTCACATTCATAATTACATCATGTTACATCATTTACCATGTTAATTTCACCAAGAGATCAAGAAAACGTCAACTGTAGAGAAAATTACGTGAAATTTGGCTTTTCTAGCAAAACTGGAAAAATTCATTTAATGCATAGCGGCACTTCAGGGGTAGTTTTGTAGGCCTTCCCAGTGTCCAAATTAGGTACAAGATGGCTTTTCGGAAAGCCTTGTCTGTCTAGTTTGTGGAACAATTTGAAGTTTCTGATTTGGAGCTTATTTTCACTTCCAAAAGTTGATTCTCCCAAGACTGCTTCCTGTGTGGCAAAAAAGTGGCAGAGAGGGCACTTTTTGGGTGTTTTTTGCCCTTTTGGAGGCCAAGATCTCATCCAAAACTTCTCAAAATTTTTGGGTTTTCATAGTTTTCCATGCTGATTCCAAAAATCAAAACCATTTTGCAAAAGGAGGTCCCCATCCAATATTGGGATTTCCTGTGTTTCAAAATTTAATGTGCAGTGCCACTAATTTAATGCGCCATTCCTCTTTAAAACCCAGTTTTGGAGGCCTTCCCTATGTCCAAATTGGGTGAAGGATAGCTCGTTAGAAAGTGTATTGAGTCTAATTTCCAAAACGTCTTTCATTTTTCAATTTGGAGTTCATTTTCCCTGTCAAAGGTCAAATCTCCGAAGACTTATGAAAATGTGCAAAATGAGGCTGCCTAAATGTAGAGTGTTGTTGAAGTCAATGTTTGAAGGTATTTCGCAACTCCAAATTGATCTCATGATAGCACATTGGAAATATATTTGTCTCTAGTTATCATTTCATGCATCAAGCAAGTCTTTTGGCCAACCAAGCTAAGAGAAATCTTGATTTTCCTAAGGTTACTTCAGAGGTGCAGCAACTGTCCTATGGCAACTATACTTTTGACATTTCTCTAAAACCATGAAACCTGTGTAAAATGTGAAGGAGGTTTTTCTTCCTTGGCCTGTTTTGGACAAAAACCTATCTCACATTTTCCAAATTCATTTTTTCTTGCTCAGAAACATCATTTGGGTAAAACATATCCCGATGTGTGGAATAGGGGATTTGTCGAAATGAATTGAAATGAAGGGGATAAGGGGCTTATAAATTCTTGAGAAAGTTTTGGGAAGTAGGGGAAAGTGGAATTTTAAATTTTGAGTGAGGGGAAGGGGTTCAAAAGGGAAAAACACATGCCTAGCCTAGAAAATTCTCAAATTGTAGCAACAAGCTAGGGTTTGTGGGAAAATGATGAATTTGAGGGATATCGATGATGGGAAGTGTTTAATAAGGTACATTAAGGATAGGGAAAGGTGTATGAGCATCAGAATACATGTTTTGTTGATGATTTGACCATCCAAGAGAAATTACCTTCAAAAGCCTAGGAGAGGAAAATGAATCTTACCTAGGCACAACTGAAGCACGAACAAGGTGTAAAATGACCGATTGGAACTTGAAATGATCATGAAAACTCTTTGAATGATGGTACACTCAGCTGAATGGTGACATGGACCAACACTTGGAAAACTTTGGATGGAGTGAAAGCAAACCCTAGACCTAATACCTAGTGACCAAATTTTACTTGAAGACTCACTGAAATGACAAAATTTGACTTTGACACCCTAAGACCACTTTGTAAGAGCATATTTGATCACTGGTGGAAGGTTTCAAAGATTGTCACTAACAGGTTGCTTAGCTTTCTTGGGTCTCAACATGCATGGTGATTTACGGATTTTTGCAACTATCCTAACACTCTTAGGGGCATCTTCAACTGTCGTGGCCAGCACGACCGCTTCGGCATTCATTTCTCTAATTTCCCTGGCTTCTTCACACATTTCCATTTTGTTTGGCCAGAAATATCTCAACTACTCAAACAATGCATTCAACAGGTTAAGCAGGTCTCGGTTCAGAATACTCTGGGCGCACGACAACTTAATTCTCAAATGACCAGCAGCCCTTTGTAATTTATAGCACCTTTTGAATTCAAGTTCGACTTTTCCCCCCAAATCCCGTCCATTAATGCTCCCTTGGCGGCATATTTTCCCAAATTTTGCCCATAAAGATCTCCTTAAATTCTTGCCACCCACTCCATTTGGTCTCAAACCAAGCATCACATCATGAATAGTGACTATAACAGTCAATTTCCAATCAACCTGCATGGCAACACAACTACCCTTGTGCTGTCGCAGACCTTATGACACCTCGCTCCTACACACAACCCTGACATCGCACAGCTCTTGAGTAGAGTAGGTTATAGACCCGCGCCTCCTTTCAACTGCCTAGAGCACTAAGACTATGCTTCCCATGGATAGTTAGGTGGCCGCACCACCTGTATATCGTTTCTACCAACTATCACTTACATGTTCTAGGAAAATTTCACCTTTTAACTTTAATACGTGCATTGCACCACTATTCGTGGTCCCCTTAGTAATATGCAGTCCAATCCAAGGCATCAAACTAATCAACTCTCCGTGGTAGTCTCCAAATTTATCATCATAATCACGCGCATCCTGTTGTATCACCACAACATTTTTATCAAGAAAATCCCATTTTATTCCTTCCTCCATCCTTTTGACTTCTTCTTCCACCATAGCACTTTCCTCCCTCAAGCGAGTTTTTTCCTTCATAAGTTGTTGGAGCCTAAGATCACCCTATTGGATCTCTTCATCAGGTCCCAAGTATTCCTCTTCTTTCAACTGCGCGATCCCTTCCTTGAAGGCTCCACGATCTGCCATATCTGTGGGCACTGCTATGCGCAGACTAAGCATGATATATTTCACCAGTATTTTTGTTCTACTAGTTTCTTGCACGTCGCCTTATAAGCCCATAGGACTGATGGTATACGCAGGTCCCAATTTCAGGAGCCGTTTGCGTATTTACCCCCCCAACATATGCTTATTGATTGTATTTCACATCACGAAGTTCATGTGCATCCACACAGGTTGTTTATCATATGCTTGTACCCACCTAGACAAATGCGTGCGCGGACTATCCCAACCATTGTATCTACCCTCTGACTGCCCTATAGGTTTCCCAAACCATGTGCACATCCTCCTCCTACAGGCGTGCTAGTCATAAAAATTTCCCTTGTGCGTACCACACGAACTCACAGGTGTAGCATGCAGTACCCAATTCAAGGCTTCGAAACGTTGTTTTTCTAACACCTCCCTCTCAAATTGGTCCAAGAAAGCGTCTATCTCACCTAATGCATCATAAGTAGGTAAATCCCTTGTTTCTATTGATACACAACGCAACGATATTGTCATCATGTTATAGTTCAACGTGGTTACCTCGTGTAACCGGTTCTGCCATCACTCTATCTCCTCATCTGAATCTAAAGTACAAGAGCTTTCACACTCCCATGAAATTCATCCATCCACTATAGGATTTACCTAGTCTTCCTCTTGTGCAATTACCTTGTAGGTGTAGTCCAAATTGTCATCACTTTGATAGCCGCGCACTGGCTCTGTGTAGCACAATCCCTCAGCAAGGTCCAAGGGTATTACTACGTGTAGAGACTTCTTCTCAAAAATCATCTTGTGCTTCTTTAGATTAATCACCCCATTCATGTCAGTGGCCCAATCAATTCCTAAGAGCATTGGGTAGGGATTGTTGTCATCAACAATCTCTATCACCTCAAAGCTGGCTAGTGCACTTGCTCCCTCAATATCCACTATGATTCCCTGCAATCAGCCCAGGGGTATTATCTTCTACTGGTTTGCCATGCGCAGCTGAATAGGAGACCACTGCAATGTAGGCCTCCCCATGTGCTCCCATGTCTACTTTGGCAAAACACTTGCGTCCGACCCTAGATCTAGAATTGCTTGGTCCATCTCATATTCCCCAATTTGGGTAGTTAACCTCATTTCTCTTCCTATTCTTGTCTTATTCTTTTCAATCTGCTGGACTACGTGCGGTTCTCCTGGCATGGTCCCAGTGCATCTGTTAATGAGTTCCTGTAATCCTTATATAGCCTTACTTTTGCACAGTAACTTCATACTTGTTTCCAAGAACATCGCGAGCATCATTGGGTCCATTTCTAGCTCCGGTCTATCTTTGCTTCCTGAAGTGGAGGAATTAGCGAAGCTCTTCTTAGCTTCCATAAAAGTTTCCATAGTGTGCTCCAAATACAAATCTGCTTCCTTCACTGGAGCTTTGCTTACCCAAGTACTTTCTTCGGGCTATTTGCCTTTATCATCTCCCATCGCAATTCCACTTGGGAGCACAATATTCACATGTGGTTCTTCCTCATACTGCTTAGACCTCATCATTTGCAAGTTTTGAGTTAGGGGAGGTGGTAGCGCTCCCTTGTCGTCTATCCTAGATATCAATGTAGGACAATCTTCTGTCTCATGTTCAAACAAGGTATTGTACAAGCATGATGGACCCGTTGGATTCATACAATCGTGGGCATAATGTCCTTCCCCTCCGCAATTGTGGTATATTAGCTATCAGCAGCCTCTTCTAGGTCCTCCTCCACCTTGGCCTTGTCCGTGCCACTAGAATCTAGTTCACACCATCCCTGCACCCTAGTCTAGGGGTCACGTTTCGACCTGAACCCTGTAGGTGTGGGTCCAATCCATCATCATCTCATAACGTCTACATGTGCGCTCATCGTGTCCCATCGATCTATAGAAATTACAGAATAATTGTTGCGAATTCTGTGTGTACTTCTACAACAAATGGTAGTTTTCCATAGAATACGTTCCTCTTATTTGAAAAATCGTGCAGCATAGAGCAAGCGTCACGCTCATCTCTGCTTGCACTTCCGATATTAACGACATCATTCCTCCTCCCGCGAGGTAGTTTGCGAACACTGTGAAGTGGTCTTTGTCAGGACCCTGATCCTTGCGTTTCACACACCACACTTCTTCGTGCACTTCTGGTCGAGATGTCCTATCTTGTTTCAAATTCTGCATCTCAAGGTATAAGTTTTTCAACTGCGCGTGGATTTGTTGAACTCGCAAGTTAGGATCGTCTATTGGGGTCTCATGCAGCCTCATCGCGGTTTCTAAAGCTTTTGCCTAATTTGTTAACCTCTGTTGTGACATCGCATTCCTCAAATGTGGTGTTAGTGATGCTACAAACCATTCACGGTGCTATCCATCCGTCAAAGTCATATTACCTTCGCAAATCATACACTTCAGCCTCTGATCCAGCTCCCACGGAGTCTTGCCTGGTAGTATCGTGATCTCCTTGAACCCAATGCTTGATTGTGCCTCTGACTTTGGTCTGCTAAATTCCTTAGTTAGCACAACTTGGATAGTTGCGATTCCCACATTTGGATTATCACTTGAGTGATTAATGTACTAGGTCAGCGTGCGATTCTACAAAGCATTAACCAACGTCACTTTCTTTATATTATCATCTGTAACTCCCTGCACTTCCGATACAGCCTTTACAATGAACCAAAACTGGTCCAGATCTTCATTTCCCAATCCCTTAAACTTAGGCAACTTTATCGAGTTGGCCATGTTAAAACGTGGTGGTGGCGAAGGTGGTATGGGCGAAGATGGAGGTGATGGTGGTGAAGCAGGCAATGGTGTGGGCGGAGGTGGTATGCGCAGAATCCTTTGTCCTATCAAATGAATCGCACTTCACGGAGAGATTGTCGTGAGCTCTTCCTTATCTCCTCATGGAGGCGAAATCAAGGGGCTAGTCTCTCGAAATTGTTTCTGTAAATTTTCCCACGTCAAGTAGCCCCGAACATCAATGTAACTGCATAATCCATTTCTGGCACAATAGCATTTTAATCCAAGTGTTTAGAGACTTTACGTACTTTCCTCGCGGTCCTTTGAGAAAGCATCGCTCTACCTTGCTATAGCTAACTGAAGTATCTACTACAAACTTAGTAATGAATCCTCCTATGATCCGATCAAGCCAGTGATCAATAGCGTGCATGATTGTATCCTTTGATGCTTTCAATCTGCGCACCATATCTGGGGTCCACATAATAGGATTGTCGAGTTTCCACCTTCTTTGGCTATCTGCTGGCTTCGCGATCTAGTTGTACAGCTCAGTAGGGAAATATGTGAAGAATATTTTGTGGATCTCCGTGTACAAGTAGAAGTCTAACCACTCTTATTTTGTCAGTCGTGGATTCCTATTCTCCTGCATTGCGAACTCTTGAATTCTCCTGTCCAACCAACTTTCAATTTCCTTCTTAGTTGGATTCCAATGATATGACATCAGACATCTCTATGTAGATTCTGATCCCAACAATGGAATCATTTATTGGCTTGATGGGGCCTGACCCAAGTTCGGAGTTAATTATCCAAACAAATCCTTGTACTATTGGCCCTTTTGGTAACAACCCGCAGAGCACAGACTGAGGTCTCACCCGAAGTAGTATGGGGGGATGTTGGAACAAAGTTTCTGCACCCTCGAGATGTCTGAGGGGTCGACTTAGTCCAACTAGGAATGTCTTCATGCGAGTCAATTCGCACACTACAGTGACCTGCGAGACCTTTGCGACCTATTATAATCACCTTCGTGTAGCCCTAACCAAAGGCTGAGATGCTTTTGCATTGCTAAGGAAATGATCTATGCTATCCCCCAAGTACACCACCAATCTTACTTATCTTCTTATAACTATTAGTTAACTTCACGTCAACAGATATTTATCTTATATTCACTTGTTCAACACATTCATATGAGTTCACGCAGCAAATAAATAGTAAACTTACAATTCATATCCTATATACTTCAATGCATAAAATAGGAAACAAATACATAGAATGATAAGAAACTTCTCTTTATTATTCCCCAATGGTTATAGACTCAACTCACCCTGTGCACTCACCTGCAGGGGTCCGTGCACTTAGCTGTGGACTAGTAGGCCTCTGTGCACTTAGCTGTAGAGCCTTCTCCTACTCTATGACCCAAAGACACAACTTTACACTTCCACTCAGACTCAATGCTTCATCTTCTCTTAGATTTCTTAGATGTCTCTTCACAAGTTAGAGCCTCGCTCTATTTATACAATCCCATGGTCCGCAGACCATGGGTAGAACTCTGAAGCTAATATTGCATTACAAAAGTAAGGGTAGACACCCGTATGAATCAATTACAACTTTGTGCTCCATGCCCACAAATTGGGGAGTCTTTACATTGGACTTTGTCAAAACTTGGGCTTTAAGCCCCAAAACTTTCCTTGGAGGATCCCGCACCCAACAGAAACCTAGGATAGCTTCATTAACATATTGATCAGAATTGTAACCAAGCAGATAGGACAAAATAGTGGTAATTTGCTTTCTTCTGTCACGGAACATGGATGAATCCTAAGGAGGGTTTCTTTTAGGCAGAGGACTATCTATAGCTAGGAAAAGTTCAAGAGTCTGGGATATTTTAGTAAAATCTAGATAAGCTTCTATCAGGCTTTCATGAGAAAAAGGATGTGGTGGTGTAATAGCTGGAGCTTGCAACATCTTTTCAATGGACTCAACATTGATGAAACAAAGGAATTCTCCTATGGGTGAAATGATTGCTCTTTGGATGGGATCATAGGGCTCTTGGCATTTCCTAACAAATTTAGGTGCTCTGTGTATCTGAGTGAAAATGTAGTGGGGAAGGAGGGAGTCCCGCAATCCTATTTCATTTGTCTGATCAATTAATTGATCCTCCATCCAGCAGTAAATTTCATATAAAACAAATTGAGAAGAAGACTAAATGATTTTACAATCTCTGTCGACTAGGGGAGTATGATGGAAGTCAACCTACGGATGAATAAGACGATTTGGGATTTCCGCAATTTCTTTTCCCTTAGGAGGCATCTTACCAAATGAATTGCAGACTGAAAGTGATGAAAATGGAAAAAATTGGTATGAAACTAAGTGATAACAGTAAAAACAACATGGATGAAAAGAGACAAGTGGACCTAGATGTCGGCTTTCTTCTGAACATGACAAAGTGACTACTTAAGTGTTGAACGGTCTTTCAGCTATAAGGAGGAAATATTCAGTGATCAATCTAGTTATAGAAATGTATTGTGTAACAATTTTCATGAAGGAAAAGGGCTTATAATAGGAAAATGGGGCGGGATTGTTTAATAAATGGCTAAGTATTCATTAGTTACCCAACGGGATTATTAAATGGGGACTCTATGGGGCATAAATTTGTGGGAGTGAAAATTGAAGGAATAATTGATAGGCGACAACTGATTGGATCGAGGAGGTGACATGGAGCGAACATGGATAGTGACATTGGAGCAGTGGTAAATGGTCAAACATAAACCGCGTTCGGGAGCAACCTAAGGTGGTAAGTTGTTTCGAGATTTTAAGTCCCGAAAGACTAGAATGAGGGACAAGTAGTTTAAGAGGTTGGTTTCCAAAACTGCCCACTTTGGACCCTCCCTCCCCTCCTCGCCGATAAAGTTCGGACGACAAAAGAGGGCCGAGGAGCGATGTGGGCCATTGGATCTCGGGGGAGTGTGCGGGATGTAAAGTGAGATGAAAGGCATTTAAGATGATGAAGTGGAAAGCGATGGTGAGTGCAATCTTCATGGAGGATGTGATAGTTTGGTGTTATGGCTAATGAATGAATGAAGTTAGGATATCATAAAACACATTGGTCCCTAGGATTATAGTTAATCAACAGCCATACCATATGCACATCTTTTGAATGTTATAACTTAGGATAAAATCCTTTCATCCTGCAATAGTATTTCATTTGTCTACCTACCCTCATCTTTCTTAACATTTTCCCACTTAGTTTTCTGAGTGCATTTAGGCTAACAACTCAATATTTTCCTTTCAATGACTAATCTACATTTATCCCTTATTTCCTCCATTGGCTCAGATTAAACTGTTGAGCGAATTTTATTTGCTACCTATTGACAAACAATTTAAACCAAATCCAATCATGATTAAACTATACAATTTGATTGTATGAACTTAGTGTGGAATTTAAAGAATCTCCACACAACCTTTACTTGCAAAAATAAAATTGACTAAGAGAAGTGGCACTTGAGCTTGCAACACTTTCAGAGTTTATTGTTTTTTTCTTTCTAGCTTAACATTTTATTTTTTCCTTCATTGTTTAGAGCATATATTCTAACATTTTATTTCATATGGATTTATTCATCAAATATCCCTGACATTTTTTATTTAATATTCTTTTTGTCCATATCCTAACTTAACATTTTTTGAAATATATTTTCAATTTTTGACAAATTGATACTAACTTTCCAAAACCAAAAAATGCTCCAAGAGTCTCAATTTTACATTTATTGCCTATCTAATATGTTAATAACTTAAAAGTTAAAGCCTCCCAATACTTATAACTATTTTTCTATTGTTTTTATTCATAAAAATATAAAATGCCTAAAACTTAACCATGCCTTTACTAACAACATATTTCAAAATAATCTAATGTATTGATAAGAAAACACCATGTCTACTCCACTATAAATATTTATAACTCTTTGGTATGCCCTTAAGTCAACATGTCATTTCATAATTAATTATATGTTCCTTTAATATTACATAATATATTTTTTTCAAACATTTTTACCTACCTTTAATAGCTAGCTTGGTTTTATGATATTAAATGTTTTTCTTTCAAACATTTTTACCTATCTTTAATAGCTTGCTTGATTTTATGGGCAACTTGTATAGGAGTCATATAAAGCCTTGAAATATCAAGTTATCAAATAATGCAAGATAAATATTTATGAACATTTGTAGATGCATTAGTTATTTAAGAATATGGAGAGAAAACAAAAGTCAATTGATGCCATTTGTTGTGGAAATTTTGTTATAAATGATTTTAATGCAAAATAGAAAATTCATTTTTGTAACTAAACACTTTTGAATCTTGACATTGTGAATTGAACTATAAAAATCTCCCACTGTAAAAACTTCAACAATTCTATTTGCTTTAATATTCTGAAATAGAAACCTAACTTCAAAAGTTGAAAAAAATATAAAGTGTTATAATATTGCTTACAAAAGGAGTTGTCTATAATGCGACTTTTTGGAGATTCCGGTGACGGAATCCGGCGGAAGAAATGAGGTTAAATCTTGATTTTTAGCAATTAAAATGGTTTTTTAACTACATATTTGGATTCAGCACCCTGAAAAACCCCTGGGAGCCATTGATTGTGCAGAAACTAGCTATCAAACTTGGGATTCCAATGAATTGCTGCCGGATTTTGGCCAGAAAAATCCAAGCTTTCAAAAAGTCGCGTTATAGACTACTGCCTTACAAAATGGAACTTTGTCAAATCACAAATTTTAATGAGTTAATTTTTTATACATCTACATAAAAAGTATATTAAATACAATAATTTATCCCATCAATTATTTTTTGCCCAAAAATAATTATTAAATAACAACCCTGCATATTATACTTTGTATTGGCCAAAGTCTCTATGCCAATATTTCTAACACCTAAAAGAGATATTTAATGTTTGCTGCTCGTAATAAACTGTATGACCAATTTAAGTGTATAGATACAATCAAATACTTTTAAATATAAAATAATCCATTCCAACCTATTATTTACTTGTTTGAGATGTGATGTGCTCTACAATCCTAATTTTAGTCTAAGATTCCATCTGAGCATAAATCAACATTGATATTAAGTAGAAAACAAAACCGATCATACTAGAATCGGTCAAGGTTCATGAAGAAAAGACAGGTTCTTGGTTGGGATGTTACAATGGTGCCCCTTGCTTTGCTGCAGCAGCTACTGCTCTTGTTGCTCCAGACATTAGTACAGCTGCTCATATTGCTCCAGATGACACCGAAAGACTGACTATGTAGATGCAGACCTTTAGATTGGCTTGACTCCAATTGTCTGAGAGTCTATGTTGTACCCGATCCCAATGGCAATTGAGATGGAACTAATATTGTCAGGCCATAGATTACTGTATTATTCTTTTAACAGTTGTTGCTCTTTGAGCTGGACCACAGCTCTGTGTTCTTTTTAACCCTGGAAATGCTCTCCAGTACGCCTGATGGCGTCACGTTTCCGACTACTGTCACCTTCTGCTTCGGAATATCTATGGTGAATGATGTCACCCCTGGTGTACATAGGCGACAGGAAGACAATCAGTTCAGAGCTTGTATATTTCTTTTATCACTGAATCAATTTAAACAATCTAGGGTATGGTTATTTGTAGGGTAGATTTTAGAGTAATCTATGGGCATTTTGTCTGTCTCATTTTATCTATCAATTCTGAAATAATCTGAAATTTTCAATCAAACTTCTGGCTATCTATTATTATAGAAATTCAGTCATAAGATAAATTCCAGAGAAACAAAATAATTACTTCATCACCATCTTACCATTCTCATTTCAACATTATCTTTATTTCTAGAAATTTAATCCTCTCAACACTATTTCGAACCATTTCTAACCAGCAAATATAATTTATCTTGTTGTGTCTTGACAATAAACCACACTTACTGGCTCCAAACAGTTCCACAAATAAATGTAGACCTGATTATCCCCAAAATATGTCTCAAATACTTAATAACAATCCTAATCATTAATTCTATAATTCTATCAATTATTTTTACCCGAAGTTCACGAAGAACTGGAAGACATGAGATTTTTTTATCATTACATATTTTATTTACCAGAAGTTCATGAAGTACTGGAAGACATGAGATTTCTTTTACCAGGAGGCAAAATGCAAGTGCAATCTGCCTACCTTCCATCTTTGAAATGTGTTTTCTCACTTTCCCTACGCAACCCTGGCAATGGAGGGACACCCTCAGCACTACGACCTGTACCAGAAAACAAAAATTATGTAACGTTCGTTTCAAATGGATTCTTCTCCAGAAGAAATGTCTGAGTCAGATATACAAAGACTGAATATTTTGCAGGTTCCAGTTCTGCATGGCATACCTCAATATCGTCCGTCAATGACGTGGAAGATAGCAGAGGATCGTTATTGATAACTGGACATTTTTTTACAACCTTCGGGGCCGGAGATGCCTTGTACGGAACAATCGCCAACTGATCAATGGCGCTGCAACTAAAGCGGCTTATATAGTTACTGCTTGACCTGTGCGTAGACCTTCTCGCATTTTCTTCGATTTCTTTCGGACTCGGTTCGATTCCCTTGGCGCTCTGGTCCGCATTACTTCGTCGGCGCTCGGTGCTCTTTCTGGGACGCTGATCTCTTCGACTCTGGTCGGGAAGAATATTGCTCGGCTCGAAAGCTTTGCTGCCCTGTCGCTCCAGCAACCGCGACTGGCTTCTTTCTCTGTCAAGAGACCGCCGTTCGAGAGTCGAGCAGATTGCAGTCGATGCCGGGGACGCGCACAGGATATCAATTCCCTTCATTTTGGAAAAGATTTGCTGAAACAGAAGGCCTGGGGAAAATCTAATGAGTAAATATGGAGGCCGAGAAACAGGGACACAAAATAGCACCTTAAAATTAAAGCAAAAGAAGATCAAGAAGATCGAGAAGATCTTTACATGACTGGTTAAAGCACCTTAAAATTAAAGCAAAGGAAGATTAAGAAGATCAAGAATATCTTTACAGGACTGGTTAAAGCACCTTAAAATTAAAGCGAAGGAAGATTAAGAAGATCAAGAAAATTGAAGCAAAGGAAGATTAAGAAGAGCAAGAAAATCTTTACAGGACAGGTTAAAGCACCTTAAAATTAAAGCAACGGAAGATTAAGAGCGGGAAATTTGTTAGAGAATTGGTTTACTGTATGGTGCCTAGTATTTGCTCGATCAAGAAACTTTAGAAAATTCGTTTACTGCATGGTGCCTAGAATTAAATCAGAAGACTAAGCAAGCGAAAAGAAAGCCAATGATGCCCAGGGCAGACTCGGGGGTGCTGGATTGCGAGTATATAAGTTTAATGGCGTACACCGGATCGCTACCAGTATCAGAAAAAGCGAAAGCAATAGACTGAGTCGAACAAATTCCCCTCCATTATAATACAGGGCAACTCTTTGAAGTGATCTGGCTCACTGGAACCTTTAATGTCAAGTACGGAAGTGGCTCCTCATTGCACAGTAAAAGGGGAAAAAGCAATAAAGGCGTATTCCGTTGGCTTTCATCCATTCCCGCGCTTTAAAAAATTACTCGTTTGTCTGCCATTACAGCGGGGCCGGGAGAAGAATTAGGAATAAGTTTGACAGCAGAACCGATCAGTTGCAAAGTAAAAAAAGGGCGCAGTAACAGGTACGAAGAATAGAATTCTCTTTTAAATTTAAAGCTGCAGTTAGATTCTCAGCGTGGCAGAAACGAACTACCCGACATGACATCTGGGTTTCTCAATTTGTGCGGCGGTGAAGGGCCTGCCATGTTCCATTGGGTAGCTGAGTCTTCTGTAAAATATATTTTATGCTCTTGACATCTCTGTAAGTGTCTGGTTATTTGCTCGGGGCCGCGTGACTGTAAGGTTACGGCGCTGAGGAATTTTTAATTGGTAAGGGCAGTATTTGGAATCGAATTTTTATTATAGCGGACAGCGCACTGTGGATTGAAAAGTCAGGTGGACACCAATTCCCGGGCGGGCACTTTGGGTCTCCCAGTCGAAAAAAACGTGGAGGGCATTGGGTCAGTGGGGTGTAGGGTAGTTGCTTTAGCTTTTGTTGTGATGTGCTTGGTCGATCGGGATGGACCGTCGGAGCAGGGGACCTGGTAGATTCTTTCCAATCCTTTTATCATCAATCTTCCATTTGTCCATCCACTATTATTATTATTATTCCAAAGGTCTTGTTTGGGATGCCAGAGCTCACCCTCGGATCAGGTGACAGTACCACCCTATCTATCTTCTAGATTTATCCACCTTTTGTCCATCCACTATTATTATTCTAAAGTTCTTATTTGGGATGCCATGACAGAACTGTGATCACTCTCGGATCAGGTGCCAGTACCTCCATATCTATCTTCTGGATTTTTCCCTTCATTTTTCTCCTTCAGTTTTTTTTGAAAAATCCAACTCACTGTGGATTTTCGGTGTAGTGCAAATTCAGTGGGCATCTTTGGTATGGTAAGTTATATGAAAGCAAAAGCAAGTTGAAATTTATCTTTCAGTTTTTTTGAAAAACCCAACTCACTGTTTCTTTTAATAAGTTGTAACTATTATTTTATTTTATTTACATCAACTGAACTTTTACACAAAGTGGATTGATGGAAGATAAACCAAAGATGAGCCATTCCAATGAAAATATTCAAAATTTATCCAAAGATATCTAAGCTTGACCTTTTTGTCACTCAGGAATTCTCACACAATCTTCAGTGGCCATCACTGATGACATCAGTCATGCTCAATAATGGAGTATCATCCCAACCTTTACTATTAATAATTTCTATTCTTCTAGACTTTCCATAATCGCAATAACATATTGCAACAGCAATCAAAGCTGTTACAAAATAATAGTTTTCCCATAGCTTTTCCATGTTCTCACCCAATAATTTATGGGATAAAAGAAGAAAAGAATCGAAAAGAAGGCACTCTTTGGTTCATCTCGATCGACTAAGAATTTAATTTTATTGGTGCCAAAGAGAAAAACGTATGAGAAAATGTGAATCCTTCTTTACATCAGTCAACAAAAAATTATACGAATATAATGAAAGCATAACTTTTGAATAATGCAGTGAAGTAAAAATGGTAGGCCCATCAATTTATTATAGCATTCAGCAAATCTAATTTGTGAACAAAGTAATTCCAGTGGCCACCAATTGACACATTTTTATTTTCTAAGATTAGAAATGATTTTCAAACACTTTTATTATAACATGAGCAAAGTTAGTTTAAGAGGATGTAATTCAAACTGCACAAATTGATACAATTTTATTTTCTAAGATGGAACAAATGATTATCAAACACAAACACACTATGAATAATGTGATCCGAGTGGCCATGAATGACACTTTTTTATTTTTTAAGATGATGAAATGATTATCAGCACTAGAATGATATGGATATGGAGGAGAAAATATTGATATGAGAGGGTTTGAGAAGTCAAAAAGATTTTTAAGAAAATAGAACCAATTTTAAATGAAAATTATGAATAAAAGGAAATTGTTAATAAATAAATAAAACATTCATCAATAATAAAGTAATATAAAAATACAACAATATGATATATTAATATAATATATTAATTCAAGTATTTTCATTATAATGGATAAAAATATAATAATACAATATAGCAATTCAAGTATGGGTAAATGAGTCCATTAATTTTGAATATTATTTAACAAACTCTTCACCATTCATTCGATAAGAAATATCCCAATTTATTATATTTTAAAGATACAATCATATAATAAATAGATTAAGAGTAAACAAATAAATGATTATTCAGATATTTGTTTTCTATAATTATTTATCTTTGAATTTGTAGAACTCGCTTTTTAGCCATGTTGTTCTAAAATATATGCACATACTATTATGTATTTGTATTAAATAGATTCTATCACAATCAAATTTTGAACAAAATGATATCGTATACCAATATGCTTGCAATAAATAGTCTCAATCACAATCAAATTTCAAATAAAATGATATTGCATATCAATGTGTTTCATTTTCTTATGACTTGATTATCACAAATCAATTTTGTGGGTTGTTCCTGTTGTTCGTGTAGGTACTCCAAAATTCTTTGTAACCACACTACTTCACAAGTTATTGTAATCGCTACTTTATACTCTTCATCTACCATGGAGAGTGAAATAATAGGTTTACTTTTAATACTTCGAGCAACTATCGTTGAACGTGTGTTGAATATAAATCCTAAAGTAGGTTTTATGTCATCCATGCAAACTACCCAATCTGAATCTATGTGACTAATCAATCTGAAATCCTTTGTAGATTTGTATACCAAACCATAACTAAAAATACCACACGGATACCTCAAAATGCTTTTAGTTTCTTTCCAATGCATTTCACAAAGATCTAATGAAAATATTGATACCATGTTGACTGCAATAGATAGGCCTTGTCAAGTTGTAGTTAGGTAGATCAAACTTTCAACTAATTGATACTACAGAGTAGCATCAATTGGATCAGAGCCATCATTTATGTATAACTTTAAATCAACTTCCAAAGGAGTTGTGCCTAGCTTACAACTCATCACATCGAACGTCTTTAAAATAGCCTGAGTATAATTGACTTGTGACATGAAAATGGTTGGCAGTGTTGGTATTGATGTCAAATGAGGTCTACCATGATGTTGAGGTCTATCATGTTAATAAGGTTTGAGTTTCTTGATGATTGATGACTTTTTCATATTATCATAGTCATATTAATGAGCTTGTCATGTTGAAGAGCTTGATTGCTAGTGTTGATTACTTTATATTGCAAGGTTAATTGCTTGATGAGGTTGTTTGATGTTGCAGTTGGTTTCTTGATGAGGTTGCTTGATGTTGCACAGTGTTGCTTGTTTGATGTGCAAAACTTGATCAAAGTGATGTGCAAGAAAAGGTTGATTAAGTGACATGCAAAGGCTTTGATGCTTGACAATTGATGATTACATTGATAGTTGATTTGATGTTTATCCTTCAAACAAAATGAAGACATAATGGCACATAAAGACCAAAAAAAAAAGCTTAAAGAACTAGAGAATCCAAGTACAAATTCTAAAGAACATATTATTGTGAATGGACAAAATCAATTTTTATTTTTGACCTCTTTACAAGTGTAACACATGTGTTTCTCTCAAGAATTTCATTATAACGTTGGTTAAATAGTATCTAACATGTGTTACCATAGATAATAATGCAGCCCATCTTCTTCCAGCCTATGTTACAACATATTTGACCATCTGAGACTTGTCTTATGCATAGCGAATCCTTGACCATGATTTTTCCAGATGTACAAACAATATAAAGCATATTTATCTTAATTGGAGACTCAACTAAAATTGGAGCTGTGAGATGAAAATAGTCCTGGAATACCAAGAGACAACTCCTTATTCCAAATTCTTGCATAAAATGCAAACAGTCAGAGAGAAATCCTTATAAAATATCCATTGTTGAATGAGATTCATGTTTTCTGAATTGAACATTTGTATGTGAGAGCTCTTGAACAAGCCTGAAAAGGACAAAAGAGGAGCAGAAACACTAGCATAAGGAGAGTAGAATTGAATAAGGGAATTAGAGAGAATAAGCAGTAGAAAAGAGAAAATAAAATAATTTCTGAACTGTTAGAGTCGATCTGGTCAGTCCTCCATCAGAGATCAAAACTCTTTATGCATTTCATTTTTAGGAGACTCGCTCCATTCACCTAGCTGCATTCGACTAGGGGCATGCCATAATATGACAGAAAAGGCCATGCTAGTCATTTCCCCTCATGTCTGGCTCCTGTTGGCTTAGGTCTTTTGTCAATGATCACTAAAGTCCATAACGGTCAAGGTCTGGTCCTTTAAGGGACAAAAGTCATTTTCGATAATTAGGTCTAGGGATTAATCAATTTGGTCTTCAACCATGTCCAATAAAGCCATGCAGGCCAGAGTGAGGCCCTTACAGAGTTATGATTCAGAGAGTTTCATCGTCATGTGGATAGACTTCGACTCTTCTTCAAAACTCTGTTTTGAAGAAAATTCAAACAGTGCCATTGGTGATAAAATTTTCAAAAAAGTCGTTAGTTGATTTCTTCAGGTGGAGTCATGGTTTCTGTGGCCAAATGCCCTGTCATACAATCCCTACAAAGAGTGTCGAAAATTTCATCATTAGAGCTAAAATTTCAAAGGGAAAAGTGAAATTAAGTGTTGCTTTAAGTCAGTGAAAAAGTGTCAAAACATAACATTAGCAAAATGGGTTTTTGAAGGAAAAAAATTTAACCCATGACTTTAAAGTCTTTGAATAGAGGTTTCCACAAGCAAACAAGGTCATTGTGCTAATCAAGGTTATTGAGAACATAACAAAGTGTTTGAGAGTGCAAAGTGCATGTTTGGAGTGAAGTTGGAGGCAGTTTCCAGGGCGCGACACACACACAGAGGGGCGCGGCGCACACACAAAGCGCGGCGCACACACAGAGCGTGGCGTACACAGAGCCACCCCACAGTGCAAATTTTACAAGGGCACGACGCATATAAAGGGCGTGGCACACAAGGTTTGGCGCGCGACACACACCCACAAAGGCCCGAAATTGTGCCAAATTTCCTCAAGTTGCTTGTGAAACCCCTCAAATTGACAGGTAGGCTCTATATCATGGCTTGCTCATCAAGTTTTATGAATGATATGGTGGTTCATGGCTATGCTTAATTGCAACAAAACTCATAAAACTGACCACAAAGAAAACACCAAAAGCCATTGTTGCTACGGTTGTATAATTGTGGTGTTGATGCCAAGGTTCCATTTTCACCCCTCATTTTTCCCTTTCTTGCAATTTTTCTTCCTATTCCCTCTTTCTTATTTTTCCTATTATCCCTACCCTAAAACACTACCAAACCCTATTCCCTATCCCCTCCTCTTATTGGTCAACATAAGACCCCAAAACCCTACCTTATCAAAACCCCAAAACCCTACCCTATCAAATACCCAACCCCCCTATATATCCCTAAACAAACTTCTCCCCATAACCCCTATTCCCATAATATTACTTCCCTCCTAATACTCCCTTTTTCCATTGTTCCCCTTGGTGGTAGATATCACAACAACACCTAGTTTCACACCATCATCAAAGGGCAGCCCAAGTACAGTACGCACAGCAGTCATGGCATCTAAGCATTCATCAGAGTATGAGATGGAGACACAATGTGATTCATCCTCGGAAGAACAGGCTCCTAAGAGACATCACAAGAGTGGAAAACATGTTAGGGATGAGCCAACTACCCTCACTGAATTGCAGGCCTACCCTCTTGCTATGTCATGTTTCCAGCATCTATCATGTTTTGAATTTTGTCAAAAGGGTGGCTAATGTAGGTTCATCATGAGTTGGCCCGTCTTTTGGTGCTCACCTACATGGAGGTCAGTCCATCTTGGCCCGGGGTCACTTCACATTGACACCGAAAACTACTCATTGGCAACCGGCATACCGAAGGTTGGAGAACAGTGGCAGAAGAAAAAGAAGCTGGGAATGCAACACTAGAGACCTTACAGTTAAGGCGAGTTCTGAGAAAGCCTCACAAATCTTTCATCAAATATTTGAAAGAGAATAGTGCTCCGCTCATGAAATTGATCATGAAGTACTTCAGCTGTGAGGGGAGGTTCTCTCGTCTATATGCCTATCACATCAGGTTGCTCATGCACTTTCAGGGTGTGGATGATGAACCTCCCATTTTTCATTTGCAGGAACATAGAGAGGATGAACACCTTCATGCAGCACAAGAACCCTCAACAGCAACTTAACAGTGTTTATCACTTTGCTCTTATCCGGATTTTGGTGGATCATCAGTTGGGATTGCAGGGCATTGGTTGGGAGGACTTCATCTCCGGTGACCTCTTGAGCACTTCACAGGTATTATCCCGAGGCAGAGCATGAGATAGGTGGTCCTTCTCATCAGTATGAGCGCCATGAGACCACTACTATACCAGTATTCGTTACATATCAGAGAGGCGGTAGGCACTTGTTTGCAGCAGCAAAGTGAGTGTTATCTCCACTCGAGGTGGAAGGGGCCTCGCTTCCGGCATCGACCACATAGGTACAGGACAAGGGAAAGAGGGGCCATCAGGTGAACTGGAGGCCGACTTCATCCTCATTCAGGATGATGATGGAGATGTGGAGAGTGCCAAACTTAGGATGACAATCCAGGAGCAAAACACGGAGATCCAAGACTTGCCACTCAATTTGGAGAGGGCCAAATGGATCATCAGGTATTTAGAGCAGAGGAACAAACAGCTTGAGGACCAGCATGAGATCATGGAGCTGCAAAGCATCCATGAGAATCGACAAGGTGCCTAACAAAGGAGCATCGAGCTCACTACCTTGGAGCAAGAGATTAACAATGACCGTGAGTCTTGGCTCAAGCGGATCAAAATCCACCTTGAGAGACTGTTGGAGAAGGCCGACAAAGACCAAACCATATTGAGGAGGATGGTTTATCATTACAGGGCACGAAACATGAGTTCAAAGGCTCGGCTAAGGAGCTTGAAGGCAAAATTGAGCAAAGCAACAAAGAGGCAAAAGAGGCAAAAAGAGCAATATCGGCTCCGAATCTTGGTTGAATCCTATGTGGCCCATCATAGTGCCCCTCTTAGAGAACCTCCAGCCCAAATTTCAAGAAATTTGGGGCAATTTTGGTCACATGGCAAAAGTTTGGTCACAACACAGGTTTTTTCGCTTAGGATTGCGAACTCCAAATTGGAAATGGCTTGCATTTTTGGATTCAGCATGCAAAATCACGACTACTGGTGCTTGGACAAGAAGTTTGGGCATGATTTGAGTCTCCAGGAGGTCAAAAACACCCAAAAAATGACCTCTCTACCCCTATTTTGACACACAGGAAGCAGTCTTGGGAGAATGAAGATTTGGGGGGGGGGGGAATGAGCACCAAATTCAGAAATTCCACTTGGGTTGGAAAGTAGACAGGCCAAGATTTCCAACAAGCACACTTGGGCACATTTTGGACTCCTGCAGGTGCCTCAAAACAACCTCCAAAGTGGCACGGTGCATATAGAATTAGGCGTGGCGCATATAGAGAAAAGGGCAAAATTCACCTCCGTTTCACGAAATTTCGACTCGCGAATCTCTCCAAGTGGGCCCACTCATCTACACTTCACTTTTTTCGGCAACTAAGGAAAATTTTAAAGAGTTTGGCTTCTATCCAAGTGGCAAAGGAAGGCAAACGATCACCCAAAGCCATTTGTCATTTTTGTAACGCTGCACCTGTAGCTAATGGTTGCCTTTCCATCTCCATTTTGTAATGATTCAAGAAACTCCACAACCCTTGGTCGTTCTATCTCCTCATAGCATGTTCTATTTATTGTATGAAAACCATTTGCAAAGGGTTGGTTGGTTGTAATTTCTAGGAGATTGTGGGAGAGAAACTCAGTTCTTCATTGTATATTTTGACAGAGAATTAATGAAAGGCAGCGGCTCTGGTTCATGAGATCCTTGTGGTGTGAGGGTAGCAAATGTGTTCTCTTTATGTTTCAAATGTATTTAGTTATGTTTCACAGTTCATTCATATTCATTTCCAGTGAAATTTTCTAAGTAAGATAAGGTAGAATTCATGGTTATTGCTCTGCCTGTGGGAAAGTTTCACATTCTGTGTTCTTCTTCTGTTGAAAAGGATTCATGTGTTCATGCCCTTTTCACCCTCCTAAACAATCTTTCCATTTTGCATTAATTCAAATTTAATTGCTAGGCTTTCCGCCTGTCTTGCCTCATGAAGTAATCTGTGTGTTTATGTTAAATTCTCTGCTCATTGTTGTTCGTTGGTCCCATACCATCCCAGAAACTCAGTCATTTATCAAAATTTGCCTCTTGCATCCATATTTATTTACCTAGCCTAAAATCAATAGTCACTGTAAGTCATATCAGACCATATCATTTATTTATTCACTGAGCGTCACACAGAGAGAGCCCTCTCCTGTTCTGGTAGGGCTAGCTACCAAACTGAGCATGGTTTGTGGTTTCCCTGAATTTTGCCTTGCTTTAGCCTAAGGCAGATTTAGGTGCTAACATAGTGGCGACTCCGCTGGGGACGAAAATGGTTTGCTTGAAGTTTGTTTTGCCCCAGCACATCTATCAAGCTCAGATCTGATGGTTGATGGTGAACAACGATCAGACATAAGAAGACGGTTGAAATCATTCACCTGGCAACTCCTTTCACTGAAGAATCCAGTAACCGATGCTTCATGGTGACTCCACTGCCGAGGGATCAGTAGCTTTGAGATTTCTTAAAATGGAGCAGATTGCAAGAAGATACGCTCCCATGAGCCGATATCACATTCCAGGCTTTCCAAATAAAATTCCGAAGGTAGATTGGTCAAGGAATCTGCCTACGTTTAAAGATGATGGTAAGAAGGACACTGCTTTACATCTAGTTCGATTTCACATGCATATTCGCAAGTTGAAGGTTGATTTTCCTGAAGATTGCTTAATGAAGATATTCCTGGCCATTGTAGAAGGTGAAGCCCAATCTTGGTATGAAAGTTTGCCGCCTGCTTGTATTTATTATTTAAAAGATTTTAATGCCCTGTTCATTGAAAGATATAAAGACTCTTATCCATCATTGAATCTAGTTCATGACTGTTGCAAACATGCTTCTACTTTTACTGAAAGCCTTGAAAAATACTATGAGGATGATAATTTTATGGATGATGAGATCATGGAAACCCTGTATGAAAATTCCTTTCAGCAGCTTAAAGACAATCATGAAAATTTGCAGCATGATCAATATTGTAGTACGGTGGAAGATGAAAGAATTTTGCATCTTGACAGTCAACAGGAATTACACAAAATGGATCAATAGTATGAGGAATATTTGTATACACCTTCACTTGAAATTAATGAAGACAATCACTGTTTGAGCAAAAGGAAACAAAAAGGTCTTATCTCCTTTGTCTGAAGACGAGATAGATCAACTCTTGCACGGTTATGTTCCAGCTCAAGCTAAAGTGAATTTGCAATGCACACATGGTCAAGAAAGTGTTGGGAAACTGCTTCCTCTTTTGAAAAGGATGACAGTCCGGTGAACAACATTATAGATCAGTAGGTTGAGAATTCCATATGGCTGAAAGTGATGAAAGAAAAAGTGTCATTTTAGATCTGTCCATAGAAGAAGACAACATTCAGGGAAGTCCAGTTCTACTTTCAGAATGTGATAACGTTAAGTCAACCCTTTCAGATCCAGATTCATATTATGGTGACCAAGAAAACCTTGTACTAAGTCCCATGAAAGAGAATTCTGCTGTTAAAATCACTTGGAATGAAGAAAACAGAGTTTTGAATCCAAATGTTCTCATGTCATCAGAACAAAGCCTTCATAAAGAGGTAGTCCAGTCAGCTCATGAACAACAAGATGAGAATTTTGTTCAAGTAAGTGAAAAAGATCCGGGTGAATTTATGGTAGATGATATAAATTATTGTGTTGGGTTTCAAGAATCATTTGAAGTTTATTTTCTCATGATTGATGGATGCAAAGACAATTTGCCTTTCATATCATATGAAGATGATCTACAATGTATTCAGACTTCAGCAGACCAGACCATTCAGGATTCCATTTCAGATTCTTCTTCCTATGTTTCATGTTCTGAAATGTTCTTTGAAGAGGAAATTTGCTCATCTACTTGTTCAGAATTGTTTGAAGACCAGGAACCTACTCTTATTTATCAAAAGAGATCAGCATCACAAGAAAACGACACCTTGTTTCTTCAGCAGGAGGAAAGACCTTATGTTCTTAATGATCCAATGGCAGATTTTTTGCAGACAACAGTGAAGGTGTTTATTGCAATATTCAGTGATGAAGAAGATCATGGTCAATTATGTTTTTGGAAGCCTAGTTACCAGTATCTGTTGTTGACCAGATGATCTGATCAGGAGAATCAATCAAGGAGGCATCTACTTGATTGGTTACATTGGAAGACACATTACACATGATTGTACATATTGCATTAGTACGCAGGTGGTTGTCATCATGATTTGAAACCCTCGAATCTTGATGGAGTGCTGCCATTGAATAAGTTTTGTCAGTTCTTGTTTTAGTTAAGTCAGTCATGAGTCATTTCTGCATTGAGTCAGTTTTTTCAATCATGTTGGTTTCATAATTAAGTCGGTTTAAGTCAGGTTTCAGTCAATAAATGAGTCAGAGTCTTGTGTGGTCTATCGAAATAATGACTCCATAGCCCAATGGACGAAGGCACTGTCTGCTCACCCAGAGATCTATTGTTCTTGGCATCTCCAAGGAGCTACCATCCTCCATTAGAGCCAATGTTAGAGTCAGTCTGGTCAGTCCTCCGTCAAAGATCAAAACTCTTTATGCATTTCATTTTTAGGAGTCCAGCTCCATTCACCCAGCTGAATTCCGTTAGGGGCATGCCATAATCTGACGGAAAAGGTCATGCTAGTCATTTCCCCTCATGTCTAGCTCCTGCTGGCTTAGGTCTTTTGTCAATGATCACTAAAGTCCATAACAGTCAAGGTCTGGTCCTTTAAGGGACAAAAGTCATTTTCAATAATTAGGTCTAGGGATTAATCAATTTGGTCTTCAATCATGTCCAATAAAGCCATGCAGGCCAGAGGGAGGCCCTTACAGAGTTATGATTCAGAGAGTTTCATCATCATGCGGATAGACTTTGACTATTCTTCAAAACTCTGTTTTGAAGAAAAGTCAAACAGTGTCATTGGTGATAAAATTTTCAAAAAAGTCGTCAGTTGATTTCTTCAGGTGCAGTCATGGTTTCTGTGGCCAAATGCCTTTTCATGCAATCATTGCAAAGAGTGCCAAAAATTTCATCATTTGAGCTAAAATTTCAAAGGGAAAAGTTAAATTCAGTGTTGCTTTAAGTCAGTGAAAAAGTGTCAAAACATAACATTAGCAAAATGGGTTTTTGAAGAAGCAAAAATTTAACCCATGACTTCAAAGTCTTTAAATAGAGGTTTCCACAAGCAAACAAGGTCATTTTGCTAATCAAGGATATTGAGAAACATAACAAAGTGTTTGAGAGTGCAAAGTGCATGTTTGGAGTGAAGTTGGAGGCAGTTTCTAGGGCGCAGCGCACACAGAGAAGGGCGCGGCGCACACACAGAGCGCGGCACACACAGAGCCCCCCACAGTGAAAATTTTACAAGGGCACGACATATATAAAGGGCGTGGCGCACTGGTTTTGGCGCGCGGCGCACACTGACAAAGGCCCGAAATCGTGCCAAATTTCCTCAAGTTGCTTGTGAAACCCCTCAAATTGACAGGTAGGCTCTATATCATGGCTTGCTCATAAAATTTTATGAATGATATGGTGGTTCATGGCTATGTTTAATTGCAACAAAACTCATAAAACCAACCACGAAGAAAACACCAAAAGCTATTGTTGCTAGGGTTGCATAATTGTGTTGTTGATGCCAAGGTTCCATTTTCACCCCTCATTTTTCCCTTTCTTGCCATTTTTTTTCCTATTCCCTCTTTCTTATTTTTCCTATTATCCCTACCCTAAAACACTACCAAACCCTATTCCCTATCCCCTCCTCTTATTGGTCAACATAACACCCCAAAAGCCTACCTTATCAAAACCCCAAAACCCTACCCTATCAAATACCCAAACCCCCTACATATCCCTAAACAAACTTCTCCCCATAACCCCTATTCCCATCATATTACTCCCCTCCTAATACTCCCTTTTTTCATTTCTCCCCTTGGTGGCGGATATCATAACAACACCTAGTTTCACACCATCATCAAAGGGCAGCCCAAGTACAGTACACACAACAGTCATGGCATCTGAGCATTCATCAAAGTATGAGATGGAGACACAAAGTGATTCATACTCGGAAGAGCAGGCTCCTAGGAGACATCACAAGAG
>APFE030867561.1:173632-197127 GCA_000404065.3 Pinus taeda
CATGTTTCCAACATCTATCATGTTTTGAATTTTGTCAAAGGGTGGCTAATGTTAGAGTTCATCATGAGTTGGCCCGTATTTTTGTGCTTCACCTACATGGAGGTCAGTCTATCTTGGTCGAGGTCACCTTCACATTGGCACCCGAAACTATCTCATTGGCAACCGGCATACCGAATGTTGGAGAACAGTGGCACAAGAAAAAGAAGGTGGATAGGCAACACTATGAGCCTTACATTAAGGCCAGATTCTTGAGGGAGCTCATAAGAGTCTTTCCATTCAAATATTTGAAAGATGAATATGCTCCGCTCATGAAATTGATCATGAAGCACTTCAGCTGTGAGGGGAGGTTCTCTCGTCTATATGCCTATCACATCAAGTTGCTCATGCACTTTACCAGGGTGCGGATGATGAACCTCCCATTTTTCATTTGCAGGAACATAGAAAGGATGAACACCTTCATGCAGCACAAGACCCCTCAGCAGCAACTTAACAGTGTTTATCACTTTGCTCTTATCCGGATTTTGGTGGATCATCAGTTGGGATTGCAGGGCATTGGTTGGGAGGACTTCATCTACCATGACCTCTTGAGCACTTCACAGGTATTATCCGAGGCAGAGCATGAGATAGGTGGTCCTTCTCATCAGTATGATCACCATGATACCACTACTATGCCAGTATTCGTTACATATCAGACAGGCAGTAGGCACTTGTTTACAGCAGCAAAGCGAGTGTTATCTCCACCCGAGGTGGAAGGGGACTTGCTTTCGGCATCAACCACACAGGTACAGGACAAGGAAAAGAGGCCCATGCATGATGAGGGGCCATCAGGTGAACAGGAGGCCGACTTCATCCTCATTCAGGATGATGATGCAGATCTGGAGAGTGCCAAACTTAGGATGACCATCCAGTAGCAGAATGCGGAGATCTAAGACTTGTCACTCAATTTGGAGAGGGACAAATGGATCATCAGGTATTTAGAGCATAGGAACAAACAACTTGAGGAACAGCATGAGATCATGGAGCTGCAAAGCATCCGTGAGAATCGACAAGCTGCCCAACAAAGGAGGATCGATCTCACTACCTTGGAGCAAGAGATTAACAATGAATGTGATTCTTGGCTCGAGCGGATCAACATCCACCTTGAGAGACTGTTGGAGAAGGCCGATAGAGACAAGACCATACTAAGGAGGGTGGTTTATCATTACAGGGCACGGAACATGAGTTCCAAGGCTCGGATAAGGAGCTTGAAGGCAAAATTGAGCAAAGCAACAAAGAGGAAAAAGAGGCAAAAAGAGCAAGTTCAGCTTTGGATCTTGGCTGAAGCCTCTGTGGCCCAGCATAGTGCCTCTTAGAGAACCTCCAGCCCAAATTTCAAGAAATTTGGGGCAATTTTGGTCACATGGCAAAATTCTAGTCACAACACAGGTTTTTTCTCCCTGTGCGCCGCACCACTGGCGCGACGCTTAGGATTGGGAGCTCCAAATTGGAAATGGCTTGCATTTTTGGATTCAACATGAAAAATCATGACTACTGGTGCTTGGAAAAGAAATTTGGGCATGATTTGAGTCTCTAGGAGGTCAAAATCACCCAAAAAATGACCTCTCTACCCCTATTTTGACACACAGGAAGCAATCTTGGGAGAGTGAAGATTTGGAGGGGAAAATGAGCACCAAATTAAGAAATTCCACTTGGGTTGGTAAGTAGAGATGCCAAGCTTTCCAAAAAGCACACTTGGGCACATTTTTGACTCCTGCAAGTGCCTCAAAACAACCCCCAAAGTGGCACGACGCATATAGAATTGGGCTCGACGCATATAGAGAAAAGGGCCAAATTCACCTCCGTTTCGCGAAATTTTGATTCGCGACTTTCTCCAAGTGGGCCACTCATCTACACTTCACTTTTTTTGGCAACTAAGGCAAATTTTAAAGAGTTTGGCTTCTATCCAAGTGGAAAAGGAAGGCAAATGGCCACCCAAAGCCATTTTTCATTTTTGTAACGCTGCACCTGTAGCTAATGGTTGGCTTTCCATCTCCATTTTGTAATGATTCGAGAAATTCCCCAACCCTTGGTCGTTCTGTCTCCTCATGGCATGTTCTATTTATTGTATGCAAACTATTTGCAAAGGGTTGGTTGGTTGTAATTTCTAGGAGACTGTGGGAGAGAAACTCAGTTCTTCATTGTATATTTTGACAGAGAATTAATGAAAGGCATCGCCTCTGGTTCATGATATTCTTGTGGTGTGAGTGTAGCAAATGTGTTCTCTTTATGTTTCAGATGTATTTAGTTATGTTTCACAGTACATTCATATTCATTTCCAGTGAAATTTTCTAAGTAAGATAAGGTAGAATTCATGTTTATTGCTCTGCCTGTGGGAAAGTTTCAAGTTCTGTGTTCTTCTTCTGTTGAAAAGGATTCATGTGTTCATGCCCTTTTCACCCTCCTAAACAATCTTTCCATTTCGCATTAATTCAAATTTAATTGCTAAGCTTTCCGCCTGTCTTGCCTCATGAAGTAATCTGTGCCTTTGTCTTAAATTCTCTGCTCATTGTTGTTCATTTGTCCCATACCATCACAGAAACTCAGTCATTTATCAAAATTTGCGTCCTGTATCCATATTTATTTACCTAGCCTAAAATCAATATTCACTGTAAGTCATCTCAGACCATATCGTTTATTTATCCACTGAGCGTGACACGGAGACAGCCCTCTCCTGTTCTGGTAGGGCTAGCTACCAGACTAAGCATGGTTTGTGGTTACCCTAAATTTTGCCTTCCTTCAGCCTAAGGCAGATTTAGGTGCTAACATGAACAAAGACAAAGACCAAGTAACCAGTAATTCTAATTTGTAATTTAATTAGGGGATTATAGTTTCCTTTCAAGTAGAATCTTGTTAAAGAACATATTGTAGCTCGTTGAGGCAGGAGGTTCCTATGGGTTGTAGCCTGAAGAAAATTTGTGGGAGTTGGAAATTTCTTGCAATTTGAAGCTTGTAAAAGACTTGAGGTAGAAGCCTCCTATAGGTTGAAGTTGTTGTCACTGTGATCAACACCCTTCAAAATTTTGTTCACACTTGAATTTTGGAGCATATTGAGGATTTTATGATCTATTGCTCTATGGTTACTCCATGGGCATTTGATGCTTTGTAAATAATTCAAGTCTTCTTCCCAGTTTCAAACTTTGGAGTCACTTGCACACACATGGCCAATCTTCGATAGGTTTATGAACGCACTTCCTTTATGCTAGTTTTAACAAGCATAACACTGTCCATCAAAACAGTCCATGTGTGATGTTCAACTCATTTTGATGGTCAATCCACACTTTTATTGACTATTCTGCTCACTTTGTTGTGCTTATACTTGTATTTTTGTGAGTTTCTTTAACTATTGTTGTTTGTGCATTTTCAGCTTCACGAGTGTCGCTTTCACATGCATAGTCGTTGCTTTTTTTTCACTTTTTTAAGTGGTATTTTCTTGTTATGTTTTCTCTATAATGTTTCGTTTTCCAGATCGTTCACATTTTGCAAGTATTATCTTATGTTTTCCTCATGTTGTAGGTGTCTCTTTTTTTATTTTCACTCCTACATGTGTCACACCATTGCACATCACCAAGGTCAGTTTTTGGGCACACTTCTACATTAGATGATATTACATATCATTAGAACACGTGATAGACACATTCCTATAGCTTAATGCTCCTGTTGATCACAGTTCTCATAACTTGTGTTCTAAGTGTCGCAATGTGTGTTTCAACTATCGCACTTAGACATAAGTGCAATTTTTCCATTGTCTTGAGGTGTGATTGTCATTCAAAAGTCCTATGTATTCTACTAACATGTATTGATGGTTTTATGTGTGTGATCCAAGTTTGAGCCAAGTCCGAATTCTTTTCCCTCTTTTACTTTGTCAATCCCACACTAAACCATTTTAGATCCCTTCTTAGTCCTTTAGCCTAGTGCAAGCTGTGAATCCTTTAGCCCCCTTATCGAGTGAGAATCTTAGCATATTCATAGGAATCAATGATGAAATCCTACTCCTAAAGGTTGGTGCAATAATTTCCTCTCAAGATCACCCCAAATCTATTGCACATTATGATCCTCCCAAGGGTAGTCACTTAACCCTTCTTTCTCATATTAACTCACTACACGGAATTTTGGTCCCTTTTTCCCTACATGGAACATACAAAACTCCTAGCTAGCAACATGGACCTCTGTTACCCTTTTGTAGAGGAAAAACATGCAATGAAAATATTATCCTATCATCCCAGTGTAATGAAATCCCTCCTGAGCTAAGTGGTTACATCCCTATGGCCTCCATCAATTAAAAGTGCACTCCAAATGGTCAAGTAACCACTATTGGATCAAACTACACTATCCTAGAATTAAAAGCACACTAAAAGGTAACAATGGCCTATTGTTGAAGAAAAATGTGCTCTCTCTCAAGCCTCATCTTCCTTTGAGCATATGAAAAACTCTCGAAGGCTAAATATTCACCCTTTCCCATTCCCCAATGCACTCTGTGCCTAATATTTGCACAATTCTTCCACTAGAGCACATGTCATAGTAAGGAAGGCCGAGGAAAGCCTTCTCCTACCTTTGACTAGTCAAAGTGCACCCTCCTTGAAGACTCTTTTCCCCTTCAATGCATAGTGCAATCATGAAGGTTGAACCCTTCACCTTCTCTCCTTCCCAATGTGCTCATACATCCTAAGCCTTCCTTTTACCACTCCTTTGAGCAAATAGAATAGTAAGGTATTCTGAAGGAAGCCACCTCCTTCCTTTGACAGGTCAAACTTCACCCTGTTTCGAGTCTTCTTTCCCTTTGAGCACATAGTGGAGTCCTAAAGGTTGAACCTTTCACCTTCCCAATGTGCTCAATCAATATAATCCCTCCTTTGTCTCTTCATTTGAGCACATGCTATAGTAGGGAAGGTTGAAGGATGCTTCCCGTCACCCTTGACTAATCAAACTGCGCCTTTAAGCTTCCCTCTCTTTTCTTTGGAGTGAATGGCATAAACTTTAAGCATGAATCTTTCCACCTTGTACCTTCGACTTCCCTCACTATGTTGGACCAAGGATAGATCTTCCACATAGTGCATGTCACAATAAAGTTGAACAATGGTACCTCTCCTAATCCACTGGTGAGTTTGACTGTGCCCTCTTAATCAAGGCTCCCTCTTTTAGCCCTCTCATAGGCCTATCACAAGAAGATCATTCCACACGCTAGGTAGTGATAGGATATATGTTTTAAGACTGGTCTTCCCTCATCATGAATGATTTATGTTTGTAGGATTACCTTCCAAGCATGACAAGGTCATGCTCAAGAGAAAATTTTGAGGATGAAGCATGAAGAAGCACCTGTAGAGAAGAAGCAAGAGAACTATTATGAGAACCTGAAGCACATCATAGACTGAGATAGAAAGAAGACATTGCATGATGATTCATAATATTTTGATATTGATCAAAGCCCCTTTGGAGGGTGAATATGAGAAACAAAGTGGATATTTCATGAAGATGAAGTACCAACCATAATTATCATCAAGAATGCAAGATGAAGCAGCAAGGAAGGCAACTTGGCATTACCATCTCATCATGTAGTCGGTGTCATCATTTTCAAGTTGTAACTTGTACAAGAGTCATCATAATGGTCATTGTGTGTCCATGTGTCATGCCACATCATAATGAAGCATGTTCAAGGAGAAGGATAAAATGTAATGTGTGGAAGTCCAAGAGTCATATGTGCAATATGAAAAGTCAATTATAGATATATGGAAAAAATATATTTAGGATAAGTCCAAACGCCATTAGAAATTTAAGAGATGTTTAGAAGCCGAAATGACATATTAAGAAATCTAAGAGTCATGAGGGTAGTCCAAGAGTTAAGAGGATATGAAAGTTCATTCCTCTTGTTACAAAAACAACCTCATAACTCAAGAAAAAGGATTTTGGAGGCTTAAGATTTGGAGAGCTAGTATTGGCTTCTCTACTTGGCATAGGAGAGAAAATTATTCTTTGGAGAAGCAAGAAGTCACTTAATGTTCCACTACTAGAACTAGCGCCTCATCATTGTAACTATGTACTTGGATCTTTCATATTTTAATTGAATATCGATGAGACAACACATTTTCATGCATGTATTGTGAATATCATAGGACTATTCTTTATATGTTTTCTATATATGTTTTGTTCATGTGTACTAAGGAAATTGAACTATTTCGGTGGCCTTGGTACTTATCTTGTCGAAGGTGTGTTGTATGAGGTTTAATGATCATTGTGTCTATCTGAACTATTTCCCTGGATAACTAATGACTATTTATTTTCTTATGTGTCTCTCTTAGGTTAGTATTATTACTTCCTTTTAGAGGATCACTTTTTTTCTCCCCCTCATGAAAGTTTCATTTTATACCTTGTAATTGGTGTTTCACAATGTAAACTTGCTTGTTCAAGGTTTATGTATATAATCTCTTATTGTTATCTGTTGAACGAAAACAAACCTTTTTGTTATGGTGGTCGGGGTGATAGTGTGGATGGGGCTCCTACTCCAAATGATGTGAGGTATAATTGGGACTTCACAATGGGGAGACCACTATATGTTGGCGGTATCCAACACCATCAATGTAAGCCTACATAAATTTGATGTAATAGGGGAGTAGGATCTTGCCTTCACATCACTCTCATCCAAAAATTCATGATTTTCACGGTTTATGGGTTTCCCCTTACATCTCGTGTCTTCATGTGTTGAATTTTAAATGAATCTGTTGTGCGAATGATTTTTAATTTGTTTATATATGCAAATAACTCTCTGGTAACTACAAAAGGAGAAATTAAAAGTTGAACTCGTACATAAGCCATTAGTTATAGAATAAATTATTGTGAAAGGAAATGAAGTTGAATTAAATAATTGAAAAGACACAATTACAAAACATCCCCCCCCTTCTCAATAATTTCGAAGTGTTTATCAATTAGTATTAGAGAAGGTTCCTTCAGCATCAATTTAACAACTATAAGGAGGCACTAGATCATTCGAATGGCTAGTGAGGAAGGATGCTCAATAAACAAACCACCTTTCTATACTAGCACAAATGATGCTTTCTAGAAAGTGTGAATTAAGACATATTTAATGTCTCTTAGAGTAGAAGTTTGGGTTGTTGTGTTGACGAGGTATGAAGGACTAAAGAAAATGAGTAGTGACAAAGATGACAAACTAGAATTCATAGCTAATGAAAAATATATGAATTCTCTTCTTAGTGGATTAAGTGAATCAAAATTTATTAAGGTGATACATTTTAAAACAGCTAAAAAATCTAGGATAATTAAAAAATATTCATGAATGAGATACCAAAGTAAAGATTGCCAAATTGCAAGTATATAGAATGAAGTTTAAGATATTAAAACTGAATGAATATGAATATATTGCTAAGTTCTTTCTAACAATAGATTAATTTGTTGATGTCATGATGGGTCTAGGAGAAGTAATCGAAGAGAGTGTAATAGTCCAAAATAGTGAGGTCATTAACTTCAAAGATTAATCCTAAGGTTTCAACTGTAGAAGAAACAACCAACTTTGAGATGCTTAAAAATGATCAATTACTTGGTTATTTGATATCTTATGAGATGATAATTTCCAAAGGAAAGTCAACTACCAGAGATGCAACTTTTATAGCAAACAAGTCTAAAAAAGACAAGGAATGTTCATGCTCAAACTATGATGAAGAAGAGGGAAAATTGATCAGAAGATTGAAGAAAGATATAGGTAAGTACAAAGGAAAAATCCCATTTAAATGTTTCAATTATGGAAGAGTGGGGAGTTATGGCTACAAATTTCCATACAAGAAAGAATTAAAAAAAATCAAGGGGAAAGAAAAGAACAAGTTTAACAAAGTGCAGAAGGAGAAATTTTTAAAAAAGAAGAGATTCTATGCATAAGAAGATAATAGTACATCTAAAATTGCTAGTGAATCCTATGATTAAGATGGAGCTAGTGAATTTTTTCTGATGGCCCTAGAAAAATTGGAAGAAGAAATTAATGAATTTGAAGAAGAAGAAGAGCATGAGGTGGAACTTAAGTGGGAGTGGATTATTTCCCTAGAAGAAATAGAGAGACTCAAATAAAAGAATAAGGAGAAGAAATATATTTTGTTAAAATATGTAAAAGAAGAATCCAATTTACAAGAGATTGTCAAGATGAAATTTGAACTAGAAGAAGAAAAGAAGGCTAAGGACATTATGCTACAACAAATAAAAGAGAAAACCATGGAGTGTGAAAGACAAGAAGAAGAAATAGTAACCCTAAAGAAAATGATACAGAAGGGAATGGGAAATTTAAATATGAACCTTCAACATATAAAGGGATATAAAATATTAGATCTGCAATATTAAATGCTCAGAGTTCTCCACTTATGAAAGTTGGGTTATGCTATGAAGGATAATCTAATGAAAGTATGACAAAGGAAAAGAAGACAATTACTATAGTAAAATATATCAACGGAGACAATGAAATTCTGCATCATCCTGAGAATAAGGATTTGGGAAACACCTAAAATCCACAACAAGGCAAAAGTGCACCTAGGAAAGAAAAACAAAGAACCATTTCTAGTCAATTGAAACAAAAAAAAAAGAGTGGAAAGACAAACACTAAGCCACTAGAAACCATGCTTCTTCAAGAGGCAAAGTCATCAAATTCCAACAAGGTTATATCCTTAAGCATCACCCATTACTAGGTATGGAAACATTTTTTATGGATATTGTTACTGTTGTAAAAATTCGAACATAAAGCTATAAATTGCAGAGCTTATGTCATAGGAAATGAACCGAGGAACCTAAAATGAGAGAAATAAAAAATATACCTATAAACATCAAAATAAACATGAATCTGAACAAGAATTCATTTGCTCCTCTCTTTGATATAAAAAAATGTTTATATTGTCATAATTTTAGGTGTATGTCATATGAATGTCAACTCAAAAGAAATATTCCATAACCTATGAATAATTTTAGAATAGAAGAACATATGTAGTGGAGAAAGAAGAAAGAAGAGAAGAAAGTTGATATGTGTGGCCTAGGTTTGTATGCTCAAAATCAAAATAGTCAATGGTATTTGGGAAGTGGTTGTTCTAGACATATGATAGGGGACAAAACAAATTTTATGTCGTTAGACAAAAATAAAATAGGAAATGTCACATTTGGAAATAATGTTGCAAGAAGAATTAGAGGAAAGGGTACATTCAGCTAAATAATGCCAGAGTAAGGGCTCAGGGTGTATTGTTTGTTGAAGGACTGAAACATAAACTTTTGAATGTTAGTCATTTGTGTGATAGAGGTTATGATGTCCTCTTCAGAGCTGAGGACTGCGAGATTGAGTTAACAACAATAGGGAAGATCTTGGCTAAACTAGTTTGAATAAAATATAATGTATATATTTTGAAGGAAGACAATGAAGAGTTCTACATCAACAAATAATATGACTCTTCGATTAATAAAAGGAGAGTAGTTAGAGATCTACCAAAGATTACAAAACATCAAAATCCTATTTTCATATCATGTCAAATGGGAAAGAAAGTTCAAAATTTATACAAGGTCAAGGATAAGTTGTCAAGTAGTAATCCCATTAAATCATTACATATGGATTTGTGTGGTCCTTCCAAACTAGAAGCACTAGGAGGAGAAATATATTTCATGTTGGTAATTGATGACTATTCCATATTGACATGGGTCACATTCTTAAGAAACAAGTCAAACACATTTGAAAAGTTTAAAGTCTTCAAGGCATTAGTAGAAAATTAAATAAGGTGCAAGATAAAGTGTATAATATCAAACAGAGGAGGAGAATTTACTTCATATAATTTTGCATCCTTTTGTGAATAAATTTGGTATAAAAAGCCAGTATACTATTATAGATATTCCACAATAAAACATAGTAGTAGAAAGATAAAAAATGTCAGTACAACAAGCAGACATAGCCATGATACAAGAGAGAAATATTCCTCAAACCTATTGGGAAGAAGTAATACACACATTAGTTCATATTCTAAATAAGGCACATCTCATACAAAAAATTTATAAGACACCATATGAATTGTGGGATGGTAAATTGACATCTATCAAACATTTTAAAATGTTTGAAAGTAAGTGTTATATCAAAAATGATGATGAAAAGTTAGGGAAGTTTGATTCGAGAGCAGATGAAGAAATATTTTTGGAATATTCAACAAAAATTAAAGGATGCATGTGTTATAATAAACGACTACATAATACTGTGGATGATATATATGTAAGGTTTGATGAACGGCTTCCTGATAAGAACAAGAGAACAATTTTTGTGAATCCGCTAGATCATCACTATGTGAGTGAAAAATGAGTATAGGATGAAGAAGTAGAAAATACAGAGACTCATTCAAACGATCCCTCAAGGTATGTACAAGAGAATCACCCTAATAGTCAAATTATTGGTGATAAAAGTGAAGGATTTAAAACAAGGAGGAAACTTAAAAAGACAACAAATCAAGCTCATATAACCATGATGTCAAATATTGAACCAAGAAATTTTGGCGAACAAAGAAAAGACAAAAAATAGATAGATGTTATGAAGAAGGAACCATATTAGATTGAAAAAAACAAGACATGGGAACTCACACCAAGACCAACAAGAAATAATGTCATGGGTACAAAATGGGTTTTCAAAAATAAGATGAATGAATAGGGGAAGATTGTTAGAAATAAAGCAAGATTGTTATGTAAGGGTGAATCACAAGTAGAAGGACTTGACTATAAAGAAAATTATTCGCATTGGTGGCAAGATTGGAGGTAATCAAAATTTTTATTGCTTTTTCATGTTATAAATGTTTCAAATTATACTAGGTGGATGTGAAATCTGCATTTTTAAATGGGGAACTTGACAAGGAAGTCTATATAGAACAACTTGAGGGCTTCTTATTGTTAGATAATCCTAATGATGTATGCATGTTAAAAAAGGCATTGTATGGACTTAAACAAGAACCATGGCCATGGTACTCTAGGTATCTACAAATACCTTCAAAAGAAAGGTTTCAAGCATGGAAAACCTTAGGGGATAATATTCACAAGTGGGCTAATTTTCCATGATTGTTTCAAAAAAAAAATCACCAATTTCCATTTCTTATAAAACTGATTCACCCAAATTTTACAATATAAAATCATTTTACCTTTAAAATCTCCAACATTATATAGATATTATATATAAAAGCATTATAAATTTGAATACTTTTGCAAATATATCAATAAACATTTTATAGTTTGTATATTAGGGACTAGTGAGATTCACCAGTGTTTTTAAACTTCAATATAATTTTCCATCCTTAAAATTTCCCTTGGTTTCAAGAGAGGTGTAGTTGATAGTAACTTGTACATAAATGCCAATGAAGATGAACTCCTAATTATAGTGGTGTATCTAGATGATATTATTTTTGGAAGCAACAAAGACAATTTAATGCAGTGGTTTTCTAATGATATTAAGTCTAAGTTCGAAATGTCAATGATTGGAAATATTAAATTTTACCTACGGATGCAAATTTTACAGCAATCAAAATGTATATTCATTTCTCAAGAAAAGTATCTAAATTATATGTTGAAGGAATTCAAAATGGAAGGATGTAACTATCTCAAACCCCATGGCTATTGGATGCAAGTTGTGTACAGTAGATGAATCACCTAATGTTGACCAAAAGCTTTACAGATCTATCATAGTGTTGATGGCAAAAAAAGACCTCTTCAACATTTGGGAAATCACCGAATCTGAGCCCCAAGTTAGACTCTTTTCCAATTTGGCTGGTGGTTTCAACTGATTAAAATGGGTCAAGTAACCTTATTCCTAAATCTAAACTAAACTAATTTTAATCTACTTTAAACTAATATATATACAAAAATACTACATTTCCTCCTATCTACTAATGTATTATATTACATATTGTTATCGACAGACAAAATAAAATGAGTTACCTTCTTGTAATTGTTTCAAGAAGAAAATCCTTTAAGTTAGTTGGAATAAGGGCTCAACCTAGCCACATGGAAGTGTGCTCCTACAAAATGAGACTTTTGAAAAATGTAACCAATTAAACTAACTCGCAAAATGTAATCTAATCTAAATGCAAACATGAAAAGATAAATCCTAAAACTATCTCAATTAGGATGAGATATAGATATCTTCATGATCAAGAGTGAAGAATTTTAACATAGGAGAAAGGACTGAAATTGAATTTAAGATTTAAATTTGCTATCAAATCATAGAATCAATTCCTATGAACTCATGCAATTAAGATTGATATGCAATGAGATGATCTAATAAATAGTTATTAAAACCATTATTGCATATATTTAAATCCGATTGTTTACAAATGAATTCAATATTAGATATATTTTTACATTAAGAAATAGTTCATTTAACATAACATATTTTTATAGAAGACAAGATCATGATTCACTAATAAATAGTTATCAATAAATGAAAATAAACCCCCTCCAATCCAATATCCAACTTTGATTAGAATCTATTTAACCCTGCAAAGATAGCTTTACACAAAGAATAAATTAGCATAAAATAAAATGAGATCAACATTAATGCTAACACTAATCATTTATACTAGTTGATCACGATTGAAACCAAAATTGAGCAATCATTAAAAAAAAATAATATCAATTATGCAAATCTAATACAATAATGCAAAGAAATGAAGAATTATTATTGTAAACTCCAAATTATTTCTCCTTTGTACAGTCTTGAGAGTCTCGAACCCTTTCAAGAAGTATTGTAATCGTCCAAAGGTATTCATCCTTATTTCTCCTTTGTACAGTCTTGAGAGTCTCGAACCCTTTCAAGAAGAAGTATTGTAATCGTCCAAAGGTATTCATCCTTGCAGAGATCTAAACTCTATTGAATCTATTGAGAAATTCGCCTAGATTACAATAGTGTAAAGAAATGGTATCGCTCTGCAAATTTTTCCTCTGATTGCGACCTACAGAACGAGAACTATACAATAGTGAAAAATCTCTCACCTACAATATGTTGATCTCCCCCCTACGTGCATGCAATGTTGGGATCGTTTTATAAAATTTCGCGGGCTCAACAGACTCGGGGCCGAACAAACAAGCTATTGAACCTATCCCTTATTAGGCACATCAATGCATTATTTTTTTAAAACTCAATGATATGTTGATTGAACCTTTACATATGTCACGTTTTCCTACATCATAAAATAAATTGAGAAAGTTGCCCATTCAAGCCCTAGCCTGTGGCAATTTTATTACCTGGTGTGGGAACTTTGTTGTAACAATGCATGTAGTATTGGTCGATAACGCAATGGCATGAATTCTATAAGACTAGTTGTTTATTGAGAGAATCATAATGATAATATAGTAAGATCCATGACCTCCTCTTCGATGTCTTGTATTTCCACTTCGATTCTACACAAATAAAAAATATATCAGATCTTAATTAAATAATGAAGGTTAAAGGATACACCGAAAGAGATTTTTGAGAAGACTGTACCATAATTGTATGAACAGTAAATGGTAGATTCTAAAAAATTTCCCTTGATTCATTCAAATTCCCTTTGTGCCGATTAACTATTTTTGGTCTATTGATTTGGTTAGTTTTCTAGTAGCCTGCTATCCTTTTTCAGAAGAAAATCTTAAATGGTGTATTCTGGAAATAAAGTTTCAATCCAAATGTAAAAGTCAACCAATATTTATGCAATTTAAATGGTCATGGAGAAGCAAAAAAAAGTGGGAAAGGCAAAGCCAATTGGGTGACTATATTTTTCATATACCAAAGTCAATAAGAAGACAATGTACGAAAACGATCGAAGCAAAGAAAGGTAGAGGAAATAATATAGGGAGGGTTCCATTAGTTTTGGAAAAATTAAGGGGGAAGTTGTGGGCACACCAATTGGTGGCACACAAGGAAGAAGCAATTATCTCTAGTTTAGAATAATAGGTTAAATTTATCAAAGTTCGAAATCAAAGTTTCCAAAATATTCTCACACACAATACTATTTCCAAAGGTCTCACATAAGATGAATCAACATAAGATAAATTCTTTAAAGGTGTAATTACTATAATATCTAGTTCTAAAACAAAGAATCCAATCAAAATGGAATATTTTTTATTTTATATATCTTTATATGCTAATGAATATCAAATATACCTAGGAGAATTTTAAGGATTAGTATGCATCTATTAAATATAGATTACCACTTTTCCCAACATTGTTTTGCTACTAGCAGGGCTATTCAATACCCTGACGAAGATGTCTCGACACCATGTATGCATTGACCCATTGCCAACAAGCCTATTTAGTACCTCGACAAGTTTGCAAACACTTCCCACACATATGCACTTTCAACTCTCTTATGTGCCACCCTTTTGATTAGCAACTTTTAGTAAATGGGTGGAGTGAGGTGGTACAAGAGGGCTTCCTCTTAAAGGAATATATGTGATACCAGTTAAGTTTTACCCCACTAATATTCTCTTCATATACCAATGTAGAGGATTTAACTATGGAGGGGTTCGGGAGGGATTCAAAATAAATATTGTAGACAATTCATTCCTTTATAAAAGTGAAGTATAGAATTCGATTCATAACTAAATGTTCCCCATGGTCATGATTGATATACAATAAAATGAAAACTTAGCAAGGCTGACCTTTAGATAGATGAAATTTTATTGAAGATATAGAGAAAATATTTCCCTTAGGAACCAATTGTGATGCTAAAAATAGATTTTACCCTCATATATACATTGGAAATTTCACAAAATCATATCCAAAATCAAGATTCAAGAAAAAACAAATATCTATAAGCTACAATAAATCTCACAATCTTAAAATAAAAATTAGAAGCCATGAGATAAACAAACCCAAAGTAAAACACGATAGAAAAAGAATCTTAACATAAATAATCAATATCTTCTTACATTATTTGTATTATTTCAAGTGTATTAAAGTTTTGTCTTTCTTGGTGGGTTTGTTATTTAGGCCTTTTATTCAAAGAAAACTCTCCAATCTAAAGCATAGTTGTGATTAAACTTGCAAGACTTTATGAACAACTTTTTAGAGATAAAAATTATAATAAGTTTCAAAGAGTATAAGAAATATAATAGGAAATTCTTGGAAAGGAAAATGAAACTTCCCTAAATGCCTCTTGATGATTTATCCTTTTCAACATTAAGGTTTATCACAACTTCTTTATTTAAAGTGAATTTAATCTACTAACAAAGTGAGATCTCCTAATTAAGCCAATGAAGACCTACAAGAAAAATAAAAACAAATACGAGAAACAAAATGTGACTAAAAGAGAAAATGAGAGCTGAAATGAAAACTAATAGTAGATGAAGATAAACATTTCTATACCTATAAAAATTTGAGTCCAAGTTTACCTTATAGATCTTGATATTTTCTCATGGAGGATATATAAAATAGGTAAGAAAAAGTTTCACTTTCCTCCAAATTAGCATATATTTAACATCATCCAATTATTGAATCTAAATAAATGTTGAGCAATGAGTCATCAATAAGTACCATTCAGAAAGAGAAAATCAAACATGATCATAATAAGAAGCCTATGCAATATTGGCATGAATGTTATTGTAGACTTAAATATGTTTCCTTAATGAAGAGTTCTTCTTGGGACGACGCTAAATCATTTTCATTCCTTTCTAAATAAATCTTTATGAATAACCATAAAAGGCTAAAGAGGACTTGTTTGACAAGCTCATTACTTGCTTATTCTCCTATTTCGATAATTTTCAAAAACAAAAAGAAAACCAGCGAAAATAAATTACTCCTAGTCATACTCTAACTATAGGAATAATTAAGACTAAGTATAATCATATTTCCAATGGAGCCATTCCATTAGCTTAGGCCCTGTAATAATGTGTACATAAAAAAGTAATATCAGAAATATAATTAATATTACATTTTGGAAAATAAAAGAAAATGTTTGTACAACTATCTTTAATAAAGACAATAAAAGAAATGTATTCACAAGAAACTTGCTAATGTATGATTCTTCTAGCCAAAAGAGAATTCTATCATGATATATACAATTGAAAGAATTAGTAGCAATAGCTTGAAGAACCTGATTAACATTTGCTTCCGGGAACATTATTAGATCAAAATAATTTGTGTTGGCCCACAAACGTTTTATGGACTACCCTTTTCCCATGAAGGGTACTGATAAATATACAAGAGGGAAAAATGAGTTTGATACATTAGAGATTTTTTTAGGTTTAAAATGGGTCTCCTAAGAAATATTGTAAAATAATAGTGGAAATAAAAAAATAAGATTAGATTACATCATTAGATTTTAGAAGCAATAACAAAACTACTTTTTCGACTCATATTTTCAACTTATCACTACCATTTTACTCAAATATCAGGTGGGAGCACTCATTCGATGAAAAATTAATTCCTCATCCAAGGAGTAACCATGTTGCATAGTTTTGGTGGACCTTCCTACATGAAAAATGAGAAATGCATGAAAAAAACATAATTGCACTCACATTTTTCATGTATTTCTCAATTTTCATGTAGTAAGGTCCATCTAAAATATGCAATATGTATACTACCTGGACGAGGAATTAAATTTTGCATAAAATTGCTCCCAACCAAAGTTTGAGTAAAACCATAGGGAGATAAGTTGAAAATACGAGTTTAAAAAGTAGTTTTTTTTATTTATTTTTACTTTTTTTACTCCAAAAATGGTGAATCATCCCCATGGTTGACATGATCATCTTAAATGCTATTGTTTCTTATAAAGTTGATTTTGGTTGTAAAATTTGTTTTGAGGCCAATTTTTCACCTCATAATTTCTCTAATGCTTCAAGGTAATTTCCATATGTACACTATCATCATATTTAATGAATCTAAAATTAGTAGGGAATCTTTTGGACCAATTCTTATTTAAAACAATGAAGACATTAAGAGGGAAGGCAGATTGCTTTGTCAAAGTTTTATCACAACAAGCTTCCAATGGAAAATGATCATGGATCTCATTGGAAACTTGTTGTGAATTAGGTATCTCAAAATTCACACAATTGGAATGAATAATATCAGATATGGACTTGAAAAATGGAAGGAAGAAACAACGTGAGAATCTGGAAATGGGTGAATGTCAATCTGAGTTCGAGCTAATTCAATGTCATCATGGTAATCATGCAATATTACTTCTTCCTCTTTCAAATCATAAAAATGATGTAAATTTTCATGCTCATTAAAAGTTTAAGCATGATATTTAGAACAAATATTGTTTTTAGATTCATCTTGAATTAAGCCAATAGAAAATTCACAACTTTGTTTATTATTAGAAAACTCTTCTTCACTAAAATATGAAATAAGTATTTTAACATCAAGGTTACCTAAATCATTATCAAATGTATTCAAATATGAAAACAAATTTGGATACATACAATAATGATTTCTTGAATATAAAGGATTAGATGGTTCCATGAATATTGAATGGTTTTCCTTGTTGAAAGACGAAACATCTTCTACAAGAAAATGTTGATTATTAGGGAAATCTTGAGTAAAACTAGTTTGAATTATTTCAATATTTGTTTCAAAAGAAATAGATTTATTCTTTTCTCCATTAGTGGAATTTGGTTATTTTCATTCCATCGATCCTTGTTCATGACTGTAATAGCCCTTGTGAAAATTCCATGTTAAAACTATATAAGGCAATGGTCAATGGGACACATATTCCAAGCTTAATAGTGAGGGAAATATCCTAATGGGTGTTGATTCAGTTTATTATGGCTTAGGAAATTGGGAAAGGTAATAGCTAAAGCTTTGGAAAGGAAAAATGGCATTTTTGGCACATTTATTTATGAAAATAATGGAAATTAGGTGAAAAGGAAGGTGAAAGGTCACAGGTTGAATGTGAGGAGGAAAATGAAGAAAATAGAGGCCTCATTGATAAACAGACTACTGAAGATTAGTTTTCAAGCTCTTAGCTAGTGTATGTGTTTGATAGGTTTGGAGGAGCTCTCTTCTATTGTCTCTCTCTCATACTCTTGGATACTGAGAGTTTTCTTGGAGCACTCTTGTAGGGTGTGGCATACTTGGAATTTTGGAGCAAAATACAAAGAAAGAGCATGAAAGTGCAAGAGGGCATTAGGATCAACAATTACATTAGATATTATTGCAGGTACAGAGTTACATGTATGTTTCCTTCACTATTTTTGGCATAAACGACATATGCATGTGGTTTGTTGGTTGTGATATGTCATTGGCTTGGAGGATTTCCTGGATTGATAGTGGATTTCCTAGCATTGCCATTTCCTGGATAGCCATGGAGATTGTGGGTTTATTTCCTTGTTTTTTTTGTTTTGTTGGTTCTCATGTTTCCGTAGCTTGGGTTGATTTATTAGTTCCTAGAAGCCTTGATTGGACAAATTCTCTAGAAGCCCTGTAACAACTTGGGTTGAGTTACTAGTCCTATATCCTTGGTTGGAAAATCACTCTGGAAGTGCTTTAACAACTTGGTTTGCGCTATTAGTCCTAAAAGTCTTGGTTGGAAAAACACTCTGGAAGCCCTTGGTGGGTTGAGTTACTAGTCCTAGAAGCCTTGGTTAGAAAAATTCTCTGGAAGCCCTACAATAGTTGTGGGTTGAGTTAATAGTCTTGGAGCCTTGGTTGGACTAACGCTTTGGAGCCTGACAACAACTGTGGGTTGAGATACAAGCCCTGGGAGCTGGGTTGGAATAAACGTTTTGGAGCCCTGGAAAGCTAAGATAGAGACCAATCGGATGATAATATGGTAATGTCCAAACATGAGGTGGAATCAATATTTGATCGGTTGAGGTGGATGACCTCTAGAAGCCCTCGATGGTTTTTTATTGATTTGTTCTATGAGATCCCACATTCATTCTTGGAACACTGCACAAGGGTGAATGACTGAAGAGATATTTGGCTCAACCATTCTACAGTTGGGTGGAATGTGGATGTCCCATCCCAGGTTTGGATTTTGCATTAGTAATGAAAGGGCATTTCTCTTGGTATTTCTGTGAGTATTATAATGGATTATATGTGGTGTATATGGCTATGATTTCATTGATGGGTTGAGGTGGATGGACTCTGGAAGCCCTAGATGATTTTTGATTGATTTGTTCTATGATATCCCACATTCATGCTTACAATATGGCATGGGGGTGAATGTATGAAGAGATATTTGGCTCAACCATTCTATAGTCTAGTGGAACGTGGAAGTCCCATCCCAGGTTTGGGCTTTTCATCATTAATGAAAGGTTATTTCTCCTAGTATTTCTATGAGTATTATAATGGATTATATGTGGTACATATGGCTATGATTTCATTGGTATTTTTGTCCATATTATGTTGGTTTTGTATATGTTTTATGACAAAAGCTATGTATGTCTCTCATCATGTTTTTAATTGTACATGAATGAAAAATGTATCTATGACTTAATGGATGGAATGGTAGTTAAAGTGAAAAGGAAACAATGCTTCATCGTCAATCTCAAATAAGTATGAGACCCTGAAGCTTAGATATATTATTTACACGTGTAGGTTGCATATTTACTATGTGTTTGACAAAATGTTTGTAATGGTTGGTATTGGTTAGGTCAAGCCCTTGCCTAATATTTGTGTTAGAGGATTTTCTTTGGTGTCACTTATTGTATTTGAAATTATCATCGATTTCTAGGCATTGGTTTGGTGACTAGCCCTAAACAATTGGCTTAAATATCGTAGTCTCTAGCACTGAACTGGTTAAAAAAGACTGTAGTCTCTCCCTTGCAAAAATTTTGGGAGCAACTATAGGGTTTCAATTGCATCCATGCCTTGTCATGGGAGAAACTATGGGTTTAGTTAATTGAAATTCTAGGTTTAACTCAAGGGTTGGGCACATGGAGTGGTGCATTAGCTCTTAGGGGTTATGAAGCACCTGAGGGAGGTCTTTAAGGTCTTGTTTTGTCAACTCCATTCTTTTAAGGTTACCTAGGAGGTTGAGTCTTATCATACTGGCCTCTAGTCGCATGTTTACCTTGACTCCCCAATTGCTTGGGTAGATGTGAGAAGAGGTTGTTACAAAGTAGTATTAGAGCATGTTTCAACCCTGATACTGGATGGGTTGTGTGTTGGTCATCCATTCACATCAATTGCATGTGTGTTCCTTTTACATGTACTCCATGCTCTAGTTTCATTTATATGGCGTTGATCATGGTTATAGTGATGTCTCCACGTGAAGGTTGATGATGTTGTTGTTGGGATGCATCATCACGAGCATATGGTTGTATATGCATTTATTATGCACGTTAGTGTCCACATGTTATCAAGTTCACGTGATGTGATTGTGGTTGTCATGCATGAAGGTCATGGTTTTTGTAGTTGATATGGTCGTGCATCAGTGTCTGGACCCTAGCTAGAACAATCTATATATGGTCTTGTACTCATATGTTATATGTATATATGTAGTCATTATGCATATATGGTCTTGATTATAGTTATGCATGAATAGTGGGTTAAGCATGCCTTCTAGAGTCATTGTATGCAATTTAGGTCATCATAATGTTATTAGTTGTTATGATGCTAATGTCTTGGTTGAGATAGAGTAGGAGATGCACATTATCATAATGAGGTTGCAACATTAGATTTGGGATAAGAGAAGATCGTCATACATGTTTGCATGTTGGGAATGTAGGTAAGTAAGTTAAGGATTGTTATATGAATTAGGGTTATATGCATTAGATTTATGTACATGTGTTCTGATGTTATGGTTAAATTCATGATATATGTTAGTTGATTAGTGCAGTTATAAGCACATGTGTCAAATAGTCAAGTATGATAGTAACATGTGGTTGTATGCATTTTTATTGTTGTTTCATGTTAGATAACTTGATGATTAGGTTATACGTTGTTTATGAGCATGATATATATCTTATTGTTGTTATATGCTAGTAACTTGATGATTAGAATTTATGGAATTGAGATCTTGATGTTATATGTATCATGCTAAATTGGATTGGACTATATAGATGGTTATGGTTACGGTATTCAAGTATGAGCTGACATATTTGTGATGACTTTGCACACGTGGTTGTTATGCATGATCGTAAATGCTTATGAGTTTATGATGTGAACATGTTAGTTAGTTAGTGTTATGGATATCTTGATCTTCTTTATGTTTGATTTTACATGTTGTAAAGTTATATCTTTCTGATTAGATTGATTGTGCAGACAAGATAGCCTCCCTTGAGGTACACTAAGGTATGAGTTTTCTTATGCAGTATACTTGTTGTTTAATTCTTTATTATTTCGTCTATTTGATGTTGACTGTTTGGTGTCTATCATGTCATCTAGTTGATTTATTTAACATGGTATGTTTGCATGTTGGTTAAATGTTTGATGAATTGCATAATATGAGTATGTGTTCTAGTGATCTTGTTTTGAGACGATTGTACTAACACATATGTGTTGATATAGTTGATATGTACTTGAGTATAGTAGGTGAAAGTTGTAGCATTATGTCTAACTACTATGAGTTGACTATGGATTATGACATGATTGTTTGTGAAGGTTGATCTCAAATTGATAGATATGATTGTCATGATATTTTGAATGTGTGATTGACATGGGCACATAGTTGCAAGAAACATCCCTAGTATTAATATGAAAAAGTAATAGTTGATATGTCTATATAACTAACAGTTAGGTGATGTGATAGTACATAGTAAGCCTTGATTGCAACAAGGTAAAAATGGTAAAAGAAAGGAATTTGACAATAATTCCTTGTTAGAAAATTATATATTACAGAGCAATGGAACACATAAAGTATTGCAGAAATATAAACACAGAAAACACATAAAACAAGAGAGACACAGATATACGTGGCTCACCCAGTTTGGGCTACGTCCACCCTGAACAGCCATTCCTTTCTTTCTATTATCCAACAAAATGAAGAGACACAACCTACATCAGATCTGTTGTAATATCCTTCGTTTTCTCTCACAACCTCACCTCTATGTTTCTCACTTGGAGAATACACATATATTACACAAACTCAATAAAATGCCCTCATACAAAAAGAGGGGTTGCCTTCTAGGGCAAAAAACCCTAAACTAAACATAAGTTCTACTGTCAGATCATTCGCCTAATGAACGGCCCAGATTGACTAGAAATTACTATACTTTTACAAAGCAATTTTACATTTGTTTTTAGCTTCAGGGGCACTACCCCCGAACCCCTACTGGGGGACCGCTGGCCCCCGGACCCCCCAGCTGGGAGGGATCAGCCCCCCCTACAGCCCCGTGGGGGGGACAAGTCTCCCCCCGTGTGGAGGGGTGTACAAACTTCTTGGGGTATACATCCAGCTAAAACAAAGACCTCTAAACAATCATGCTCCATACTCAAAAATCTCCCACTTGGAGAATGATTGTAGCAATTCCACTGCTGCTTCATTTGCTAGACACTGACTCCTCTTTGGACGTGGTTTCTTCTCATCTTCATCGCCATCCTTGAAGACCAATTGAAACTTAGGATATTCTTAGTTTCTCCCTGGTTACAACTTTTGTTAGCAGATCTGTAGGATTTTGGTTAGTGTGTATCTTTTCCAGCTTCAAATCTCCATCTTTCAACACTTATCGTATCAAAAGGTACTTGAGATGTATGTGTTTAGTCCTGGAATGAAATGTTGAGTTCTTTGCAAGATGAATGGAACTTTGGCTATCATTGTATAATGTGCCCATATGATGCTCCTTACCCAATTTAGCCATAAACCTTTGTAACCAAATCATTTCTTTACTAGCCTCTGTAGCAGAAACATACTCTGCTTCTGTTGTTGAAAGTGCAAAAACACTTTGGATTTTTGAAACCCAACTGACAACTGTTCCACCAATAGTAAATACATATCTTGTAGTGCTCCTCTTATTATCTCTGCCACCTGCCATATCTGCATCAAGATATCCCTGTAGAGAAATGTTTGAACCACCAAAGCATAATTCTTGATTTGTGGTACCTTTCAAATATCTGAGAATTCAGTTCGCTACCATCCAATGTTCCTTTCCTGGATTTTTCATGTACCTGCTTACAACTCCCACTGCATGTGCAATATCAGGTCGTGCGCAGACCATTGCATACATTAAGCTTCCAACTGCTGATGCATATGGAACTTTAGACATATAATCCATGTCTTCTTGGGTCTTTGGGCACATTTCCTTACTAAGTTTGAAATGGCTAGCAAAAGGTGTACTAATTGGTTTTACATTATGCATATTAAATCTTTTCAACACCTTTTGTATGTACTCATTCTGAGACAATGTTAATTTGCAATTTTTCCTGTCTTTGGTGATTCTCATACCAAGGATTTGTTTCGCAGCTCCCAAATCCTTCATTGCAAATGAATTTGACAATTTTCTTCTGAGCACATTTATTTCCTACATGTTAGACACTACAACAAGAATGTCATCTACATACAATAACAATTTAATATAGCTGCCATCATTTTTCTTTTTCAAAT